>ML286278.1:93785-224359 GCA_005239495.1 Nicotiana undulata | reverse complement strand
GGGGGGGGGGGGGGGGGGGGCTTGGGTGGATTTCGGATGGTTATCGGAGTGGAATTTGACTTGGAGAAAATGCTAAGTCTGCTGAAGTTTGATGGTGTTCAGGTCTGGTTTCCTTATACGCTATCGCGTGGGAAGGTCCGCGATCGCGTAGGCTAATTTGGGCAGCAGAGGTTTTGTTCTATGCGATCACGAGTTTTAGTACGCGATCGCGTAAGCTAGAGGAAACAGTGCATCGCGAATGCATGGGCTAAGCCGCGTTTGTGAAAAGGAATGAGGTAGGAGCTGGTCACGCGCGTTGTTCTATGCAAAAGCATGGGTCTGTCCGCGATCGCGTAGGCTTGGGAATATTATGCATCGCGTTCGCTTGAGTTTTTATGTGATCGCGTAGAGTAAGTTCTGGGGGCAGTTGAGTTTGTGCTTCGTGATCACGAAGAATGGACATCTGGGCAGACTTAGATATTTAAAAAACGAGGGTTTGAGTTCATCTCACGAATTTGATTTTGGGAGCTCGGATTGACGCGATTCTTGGAAAGATTTTCAAGGAAGTGATTGGGGTAAGTGATTCTAACTTAGTTTTAATTTCATCATTTAATTAGTGATTTGAGTTGAGAAAAGGGAGAAAATGTAGAAAACTTCTTAGGCCGAATTTTGAGGATTTGAGCGAGATTTTGGTATCAGATTTGAGTAATTTTGGTATGCTTAGACTCGTTGTTGAATGGTGTTTGAATTTTGTAAATTTCATCGGGTTCCGAGACGTGGCCCCGGGGTTGACTTTTGAGTTGACTTTTGATTAAGAATTTAACATTTTTATAAGGAATTGATTCTTATAGCTTGAGTCGATTGTATCGAATTTTTTGTGGCTATATTCGAGGCATTCAAAGGCCGATTTGTGAGGCAAGGGCTTGTTGGAGTAGAGATTTGCACAGTTTAAGGTAAGTAACACTTCTAAACTTGATCATGAGGGTATGAAACCCCGAATTATGTGTTATATGATTGGTGTTGAGGTGACACTCATGGTAGGTGACAGGAGTGTGGGCGTGCACCGTAGAGGTTATGACTTGGTAGATTCTGTGGATCTGTATAGTTGAATAATCTTGTTGTTATCCGTATATTCTCCATGTGTTAGAGAAATTGGGCTACGAGTTATGTTAGAAATCATGGTTAGGCTACATGCTGGTACTGTTGGGACCTACTGAGGCCGTGTTGCATGTTGAATTATTTTCTTAAATTGCAATTATGTATAGTCAAGCCTCTCTATAACAACCTCGTTTGTTCCGAATAGTTTTGGATGTTATAGCACAGTGCTGTTACAGAGAACATATATTATAACATAACATGAAAATTGGTTCTGGAAAAGCTTGGCTTTTATAGTGAGTGTTATTATATAGGGATGTTGTTATAAATAGGTCTGTTGGTACTCATTCAAAGCTATTATTTGCATATCATAACTCAGTCTCTATTGCCATTTATTGATACATCATATCATCATTGCTTAGGCAGATTATCATGATTCTTGTCAGCTCGAAAGACTGGAGAGATTGATAATCAAGTGAGGTCGATGGCCTGATTGTGAGAATATTTATGAGATAGGGTTGCACGCCGCAACATACTTTATTGATTCATGCCATGATTGGCTTATTATAGCGCTTGGGCTGAATCTATCCCTCCGTAGTCTGCACGCCCACAATGAGCGCAGTTACCTACTGAGTGCGAGTGCTGAGTGATTGGGAGGATTGAGTGACTGTGAGGATGGAGTGAATGGGAGGATTGAGTGATAGATACCCTGAGAGTATGCATATGATTTCATCACTGCTTTGTGTTACGGTAGGCATACATAAGTGACATGTGGACATCGAGATGTATCATTTCTCATTTCATTACACTTGAGATATATACCCGTATGAGCTTTAACTGTTGAACTTAAAAGCATGCCTACATTTCTTCACCGTCTTTCTATAATTAGACTGTACATGTGAAGCTCGTCACTACCTTCAGCCCAAAAGTTAGACTTGTTACTTATGGTTAGTTGTACTCACGCTACACCCTGCACTTCGTATGTAGATCCAGGTACTTCCGGGCATGGTGGTTTTTGACTTTGGAGCTATTGTTCAGTTCGGAGATCCTCGAGGTAGCTGCTTTGGCGTTCACATTCCTTGACTCTCCTTCTTTATCACTTAGTTCTATTGTACTGTTTTTCCTCTTCTAGACAGTGTTTCATGCTATGTTACTGTATAGATTCTCATGTACTCAGTGACACCCAGGTTTGGACAATTCTATATTGAGCTGTGACGTTTTCATTCAGTTTTATGAGATTTCTACTTAAACTTATTTCCGTATAATTTTAGAATTTTAAGATGTTGGTATGTGTGAGTTGTTGGCTTGCCTAGTATCGTCATAGGCGTCATCACGACAGATAAGATTTTGGGTTGTGACATACGTATATGATACAACTACGTACAATTGAAGATATGTATACATGTAATTATGTGATAAATATTAATTGAGAATTCGATAAAAGTATTAGCCCTCAAGCTATTTTGGGTTTTCATCCAACTAGGTTTGTTGATCAAAGCCAAAACTAATTTTGACTTCAAGCACCGTAAAAACTAAGAATTATTATCGACTAATATAAACAGTAAGGGCGCGGCAGAACTAGCAAGCATGGCAAGTACGGTTCGGTGGAACCTAGTAAAATTTTGGATAAATTTTGTATATTTGCTAAAAAATTCACTAAATATATATATAAAATAAATTTTAGAATTCATAATTTTATATTTAAACTCATAACTTTAAATTCTGAATAATGGTACTATCATTTTCTCAATGTCGCAGGATATTATTATCATTACCTTTATCAATCTGTGATATAACTAGTACGAGGTGGAAAGATTAAAGTGGTCAATGGGAATGTACACTCTTGTCATTTCCAACAACTCAATGCCAAACCATTAAAAGACTTCAATGATATTCTCAATTTGGATCATACTCAATCAAAAGTGAGTAATGGTCCCATTTACTTGATATATCAAATGGAAGTGGACCCATCAAGAGATTACATCCACGAGTCTCCTTTTATATTTCCCCAAAAATCAAGTCGATTTCCTCCAATCATCGAAATATACATTAAATTGCTTGCCTTAGTTTGAATAACAAATATTACGATAATATAGAGATAATTTCAGATCAAGTACCTACCTCCCTTATTAAATTACTTAATCATGGGTAAATTAGCATGGCTTAGTGTAAAGTAAATCTTTACCTTTATATTAGT
The DNA here is from genome assembly GCA_005239495.1 of Nicotiana undulata. Classification (NCBI taxonomy): domain Eukaryota; kingdom Viridiplantae; phylum Streptophyta; class Magnoliopsida; order Solanales; family Solanaceae; genus Nicotiana; species Nicotiana undulata. The sequence continues at coordinate 221,088 of ML286278.1, read as the reverse complement.
CCCTCCATCCCCCTATTATTTAGTACATTTTTGTTTTCAAATTGTCCAAAACAATTATTATATTTTTACATTTTAAAAATTATCTAATCATATTATCCTAAATTTATCCTAAATGACATGGCCCGTAGGATCAATCGATATACAAAAGTTCACCTTTTTATGGAAAGAGAGGGTATGGAGAACATGTTGAACCCTCAACACCTTTTATTCAATTGTTAATAGTAAGGGTCATTTGATAATTAAAGGAAGCTTAATTCATCTGTTATTCTCTCCGTCTCAATTTATGTAATAATATTTAATTATGTACATCGTTTAAGAATATTTAAAAAAAAAAGCTTTTGAAACTTGTTATTTAAAACAAGTCATATAAAGTTATGTGACTATAAATCATCATATTAAGGATAAATTGAAAAGTTTAAGAATATTATATTTTTTTTGGGACAAACTAAAAAAAAGAATCTCGCGTAAATTGAGACGCATAGAGTAACAAAATTTCCTTATTTATTTCTTACATTATGTGTTCGATCAAGTATCACCACATAAAATAGAGGTGGGGAGTAGTATTTAAAACGTTGCACAGAATCAAGTATCCTTACATTTGTTCTGTTGCATTACCTATATATCCTGATCATATAAAGTAGATGGGTGATCATTCTGCTGCAGATCGTTTTCAGGCTTTAAATTCTTCTTCTTCTTCTCCTTTTATGAACTCAAATAATATGGAACTCCTAAATAGTATAAACCTTGAAGCTGAGAATTTCGGCTCACATGGGTTTTTGACTTTGTCAAATGAAGACTTTTCTAATCATCATTCTCAGCTCCCAAACATGGGTTTTCATACTGATATGAATCTCTCAAGTTCCATTTCTGCTCAGAATATATATGATCCAGCTGCTGCTGCTCAGTTTTTTACCTTGGCTGGTCCAAGTAGTTATGGCTGTAGTAGCAATATGAATTCAATTCCTGATCAATCAGAGTCCATACTCAATAATAATATTCCAACTCCTCCACCTCTACTGTCTGGAACTGCCAAGGTCATTATAAATACTTATGTGCTTTACACAGATAGCCGGCCGGATTTACTATTTATCTTTTCTGACCGGCATATATAGATTATACATAGTTATACATATATTATACATTTAATTTGCTGGTTATATTTAGTTTGAATAGTTGGGTGGGCATGTTAATTCTTTTTCTCTTTTATTCTTTGTGTTTTATAAGAATTGTGTCATATTTTTTGGTGATATATAGAACGGTGAAGGGAGAAAGAGGAAAAGAAACAATCAGAAAGAAGCAGCTGAGAAGCCAAGAGAAGTTGTTCATGTTAGAGCAAAGAGAGGCCAAGCTACTGATAGTCATAGTTTGGCAGAAAGAGTAAGTCTTCTTTATATTCAATATGTAGTGATTAATATATTTGTCATCTCATGTATTCATGATCACTAGCAAAATTCTATGAAATAATTAAAAAGACTTATATAATTATGATCTTAGACAAGATGTATTGCTCTGAACGTAAACACCCTCCACTTTCAACCAAGAGGTTGTGAGTTCGCGTCACCCCAAGAGCAAGGTGGGGAGTTCTTGGAGTGAAGGATGCCGAGGGTCTATTGGAAACAGCTTCTCTACCCTAGGGTAGGGGTAAGGCATGCGTACACACTACCTTCCCCAGACCCCACTTGTGGGATTATACTTTGTTGTTGTATATAATTATGATTATGATCTTGATTAATTTCTTGTTTGTGACATAGCTTCGAAGGGAGAAAATAAATGAAAAGCTTAGATGCTTGCAAGAACTAGTTCCTGGATGTTACAAGGTTAGTAATTCCTATATATATAATTTCTAATTTCATTTTCAAATAATCAAAATCCTTCTTGAGCAATTATTGCAAATATATTTCCATTGCAGAAAAATTAATTAGTATTATGCTTTCCTTAAATCATCATTCTTGTATAGTAGTAAATAATTAAATTAAAATCCTTGTTGCAGACTATGGGAATGGCAGTGATGTTGGATGTAATAATCAACTATGTCCGCTCATTGCAAAATCAAATTGATGTAAGAAAATAGACTTACTATGATCTTATTACATATTGCTACACTAGGTCTAGAATAGTAATAGTTAATGGCTAACTTATCTCTAATATACTTTTGTTTTTTTTGTTGTTGAATTTTCTGTTTTAAGTTTCTTTCAATGAAACTATCAGCAGCAAGTTTGTTTTATGACTTCAACTCATCAGAGATGGATGATATGGACTCAATGCAGGTACACCTTTTTTCCTTCCCTTCTCTGAAAATTAAGTCTATGAAATGAGAAAAAAGTTTGTCAAGAGAAGTATAATAGTCTTATTAGTAGTTGATATGCAAGATATATGACAAACAAGTAGGTCGGGTCGGATATAAGCAAGTTGAAAACGGATTGCAAAACAAAATAAATTATCCAACCCGACCCATATTTAATACGAATAGAAAATGAGTTAACCGGCAGATAATATAGATATCCATATTATTCATGGGTTCTTGGATATGATCACTTTTGGGAGAATTTCTAAAGTTAAACCTATTGATTATCCATTTTTTAAGTTGATAATATGAATTATCCATATTGAAATCAAATTTAAGAAGTTCATCGTCCAACCAATTTTTTACTGAATAATATGAATGAATAACTTTTTTTAAAATTCATTTTGCCACCACTCAGTATGTCCAATTTTCATTTGTTGTATATTAGAAGGTCAAATAAATTGTAAGAGGTTAGAATTAGCTGGAAATTTAAGCTACTTTATCTGGTGCATATACGTTACAATACACATACACACACACAAACATTTATATATTGTAGGAATCTTTTGACATTTTCCACCAATTTGATGGACATTAATTAGAAATGAAATTTGTACGTAGGGAACAAACGGGTATGCAGCTCAAGGAATGGGGAAGATTGTTGGTGAAGGGTATGGAGGATTTCCTCAGTTTCAAACATCTTGGCCTCTTTGACCTACTTATTATGATCATCATGCTTTAAAATCTGCCCAAGAAAATTAATATACGCATTTGACACCTTGCAAATAATATGTAGCAGATAATTAATTTTAAGTATATTTTGAACTTCCTTACTGGTAAACTCTTTGTTTGCATTTCAACAATCTTTTGTTCTTTTTTACTTTCTGGATTCTAAGTAATTATTCCAAAAATTGGTAGTGTTATGAAGAAATTAATCCATTTAATCTGTTAAAATTACAGTTGAGCTTTGAGTACTTTACCTTATGTATAATATATTCCACGTATAATATATGTATATTCATCTACAATCAATATATAATATATGTACATTTATTAGAAAAAATAAATTAGTGAATCAAATTTATGTAATAATCTCTTTATGTTTTGCCTTTGAATATTTGTCTAAACTATTATTTATCTCTTCTAAAATATTTTACTTAATCGACACTCCACTAATTCCACCACTAAGGTAAAGTTAGAAAGAATTACTCCTTCCGTTCCAATTTATGTGAACCTGTTTGACTGAGCACGAAGTTTAAGAAAAAATGAAGACTTTTGGAATTTGTGTTGTGTGGTTATAAAAGTTTCTCATTAAGGGTAAAATTGTAAGCGTAAGCTAAATTGTTATCAAATTTAGAAAGAGGTCATTCTTTTTGGAACGGACCAAAAAGAAAATAGGTTTACGTAAACTGGAACGTAGGGAGAAATAAATGCTTCCAGATTTTTAGAAACGTCAAATATATATTGAAATAAATTCATACTGCCAAGAGGACTAATATTTGGAAGTGAAGGGGTATTAGCTAAATACAGTGTATCAGTTAGTGAAGTAGAATTGTCTGTATATTTCTAGATTTCAAAAATTAAGTGTCAATATAACGTGTACCCTACAAATAAAATTGGGGTATACGAATGTCCAAAGACTAGGATCCTTCAACAGATTCAGTACAGTGTCTAAAGCAAGATTGAGGAATGTCAGATCCCATCCAATTTTAAAAAGAAAAAGAAAAAAAGAATGAACCATCACAAACCCTGATCTTATTAGAAATCATGAAATATGAGAATGAAAGAAAGTTATATGAATCAAAACAAACTTAATGATAGTCCCTCAAATTGTATCTATTGGAAGATTAACAAACCTAGTGACCTTCAAAGGCGGTGGTGGATTAGTAAGTACTCTTCTGTTCTTAGCTAGTGGTCTCGAGTTCAAACCCTGATTATGTAGGCGTCTACAATAGGGAGCGTTTTACCCTTAACGGAGGATTGCCGGCACGAATCCAAATTAGTCGGGTTCAAAAATAGATATTGTATATACGGCTGAAAACCAAAAAAAATCATGGTGACCCTTTATTCTAATGATGGGATGCCATTCAAGAAAATTCAATCATTCTAAGATTGGGGTGAGATGAAATAATTGGAGGTAGACAGCTTAACTGATTGATTCATTTAGCCAAATTCCATTCAATAATGCCTCAAATAGTGAAGTATTATGACTGTTTGATTATGTCATATTCTTTTGTAGTAACTTAAGAAAACTCTAGCTGGGTACGAGATGCACATCATGCAGTAAGCCCCATCTCGTTTTGGATCACAAAAAAGAAACTAAAAAGAAAAAGAATAAAACATAAGCAAAAGCAAAAGAAGAAGAAAAGGAAAAGGAGAGGCGAACACTTAGCACAAGTGGTTGAAGGGATTGTAATCCCTTGAGAAGCCTAAAGCATTAAGAAACAAAAAATTATTTGGTAGACCTTATTTGTCAGAATCTAATGGACCTTAAACAAAAATTTGGGTCGAAGAATCTAAGTCATGACTAGGGTGGCAATGGGGCAGGAGGGGTGACTCTTCACACGATTGCAGTGAGGCAATGAGATCGAAACATGGCAGAAGTAAGTGAGAGAAAACATTAATGAAAATTATTTTATTTATTAATGAGTATAAGAAAATTTACTCTAAACGTGGACGAATTTTAGATGTGCAGTGGGGAAAATGTTAAAGGATGTGAACCGAACCAGGTAACACTGGGAAAGGAAGGCATCCCTACTTGGAAGACCATCCTTTTTTGATTGGTATGTTTGATATTCGGAATTAGGATTGGCAAGCGGGCGGGGGATATAGTTCGGGTCAAAAACACGTAATGAAAAACGGATAAATTATCCGACCTGACTCATATTTAATATAGATAAAAACGGTTTAATCGCCAGATAATATGGGTAACTATATTATCCATGACTTCTTGCATATGATCACTTATAGGAGAATTTTTAGTGCAAACCCCCAATTTGAAGCTTTACAAATCTAAAAGTTAGACCCATTGGTTATCCATTGGTTACCCATTGATTATCCATTTTCTGAATGGATAATATGGTTCTTATCCATATTTGACCCGTTTTTTAATAAGTTCATTATCCAACCCTATTTTTAGTGAATAATATGAGTGGTTAATTGTTTTCTTTTAACCATTTTGCCACCACTATTCAGAATCCACGGGCCGATCAATCCAGATTTGCATTGCGTAAAGGCCATCAAGGGGAAGCGCGTCTCACTAGAAATTTCTCATTTTTAAAATCCGAACTCAAGAACACTGGTCAAGGGACATGTCACGTTCGACTTTAGTCCTAAAAATGATAAGTGGTCGCTACAAATACAATCTGGCCTAAGAGTTTGGAGTCGAATTCCACAGAGAACTAAGGTTTAGCTACAACGGTTCACTATCTCTAAGAAGACAAGATCGAACAATTCCTAAGTTACAAAATATTAAGATTCTTTTGTCTAACTAATTAACTAACAAATTAAAGTAGTAAGTTAACAATGCTACTAAGGGTTGGAAACAAGATTAACAAGGCCTAAAGTTATGATTTCACCAATTGTCGAAATCCTTTCCACTATATCTCCTATTATTTCGCCTAAGTATTCTATATCAATAGTGAGCGCATCGGGTGTCGTAATTCTTTCCCGAACAACTACAACAATTTACTAGACATATTCTCTTGAATTACGCTAGATGGCACTATATATCTTACCGCTCACTATGACCATGTCATTGCTTTGTTATTCTTAATCCCACCTTTAAACCCGCCGTATTGATTCCTCACATACGTTAGGAGTTACGTTGTTCAACAACCACCTAAATATATACCATTTCCAAGAAATATATAATAAATAGGCACAATCAGTTTGTGGACACCCAATCAACAGCAACAAATACGTAGTTGAACAAGTAGAGAAATCCAACGACTCAATTATATAAAAACATAATAATAATTTATCCGACAAAATGTTCCATCAAAACTCTAGATAATAAATTAGCTACCCATAGTATTATGTATAAATACATTACTAAAATTCATAACCAGCAATAGAAAATAGAAAGAAGAAAGGAAAACTCGTGGGTGAATCTTCCTCCTTGCTCCTAGCGTATTCTTTCCTCCAAATGTGTTGTCTAACCCTAAAGTAGTGACTCTCCCTCCAAAATTCTCTAAAAATCATGTTTATAGTGTATTTATATGGCCTAACTAGGGTGAAAGGTCGTCCAATGCGATCCAATTTAGGATAGGCAAGCTGGAATCCGCGTCCATGCTCGCGCGTCGCGTGCCCATAGACGCGGACTCAACTTTTGCAATTTTCTATTTTGCGAAGCGATCCGTGCCTTCGATTCGCTTCACTATTTTTTGCATTCAATTACCTCCTTTTCCGCGTCTATTTTCGTGTCATGCGCGAGAATAGACGTGCTCCCAATCCTTCCATCTTTTTATTTTTTCACAAATTTGCTATCTTTTGATCTATTATCATCCGAACTCACTCTTACATACAAGAAACATGTAATGAGTATATTTCACTTCAAAAATTGTGTAATCTTCGGTAACTCACACAAGAAATAATATGCAAATATACTCAAAAATATGCACTTTAATCATTTATCATTGCCTCGTACTTAAACTCTTGTTCTTCCTCGAGCAACTTAAAATTAAGCACATCGGAAAGTAACATAATTTCAAAATATACTTAAACCTTGTACTAATGCAATGGTTTATATCAACACTTAGAATCAGCATAAGGACTGTTGACATCTTTCCTCATTTTTTAGACCCGTGCCAAGACTATTTCAAAATATACTTAAGCCTTGTACTAATGCAATGGTTTATACTCATGGTTGGAGAGCGGGTCCTGCTTCGGGTGTCACCCATTAAGGCTATTATGAGGTTCAAAAAGAAAGGCAAGTTGAGCCCAAGGTTTATTTTCCCATTCGAGGTGTTGCGGCGTATTGGGGAGGTTGCTTATGAGCTTGCCTTGCCTCCCAGCCTAGCAAAAGTTCACCCAGTATTTCATGTTTCTTTGCTCCTGAAGTATCACGGTGATCCGTCTCATGTGTTGAATTTCAGCTCAGTCTAGTTGGACAAGGATTTATCTTATGTTGAGGAGCCGGGGGCTATTTTGAACATGTAGGTTCGAAAGTTGAGGTCAAAGAACATTGCTTTAGTGAAGTTTCCGTGGAGGGGTCAGCCGGTCGAGGAGGTGACTTGGGAGAGCGAGCATGATATGCGCAACCGTTATCCTTATCTTTTCACCACTTTAGTTATGTAACTATACTCGCTGAGGATGAATGATTATTTTAAAAGAGGGAGGATGTAACGACTTCTTTTGCTTACTTTTCGTGCAACTTGCTCCTATACATAAGAATGCACGTAATGAGCATAATTCACTACAAAACTCATGTAACCTACCGTAGTCACACAAGTAATGAGATGAAAGTACACCAAAAAATATGCATTTTTGGTTGTTTATTAGATGGTAACAGATGAATGTAGACCCGGGGGAGGAAGGTGGAGATAAAATTAAAAGGGATGGAAAATAGAATTTTTATTTATTGTCCACAATCATTTACATTTGTGGATATTTGGCCTTAAAAGGAAAAAAATCAAAATGGCCACATCTCACTTTTTGATTCGATCTATTGCCACATCATTCGAAAGTGAACAATACGCACTTAGTTTTTTATACAGGGTAAGTGAGAGGTGTTTAATAGGTACACTTCAAATTAAACCGAAGTATTCAATAGCTACTGATCATAGTCAGTGGCGAAGCCAGAAATATTTCATAAGATGTTCAAACTTGAAAGAACTAAAAAATAATTTCTGACAAAGGGTGTTCAATACATATTTTATACATGTTAAATCAATATTTTATTTATATATACAGTATAATTTTTCGTAATATTTCGGTGAAGGGTGGTCAATTGACCACCCTTTGAAAAGGGTGGCTTCGCTCCTGACCATAGTAAAGGGTCTAAATGAAAATTGAAGCCAAGTTTAAAGGTTGTAAAAGGCAACAGTGAACTATGGTTGAAGCAAACGAGACTGTCGGTTTAACTCTCTCGGTCCAAACGTCATGAGTAGAACTAGACCTGGCAAGATGGTTAAAAATAATAGTTATTTACCCAATCCAACCCATTAAAAAGGGAAAATGACACAGTTACCCACAAAAATAAAAATATTTACCCTTGTCTACCCGTTTATTTTCCTACCCATCAAACTAATTACATCTCCTACTCATAGTAATTTTTGTGAGGAAATTTCTCTTTTTTCTCTAATTCTTTTTTATTTCTATGCTTTTTCTTTTTTTTCCTTTTTTTCTTTCTTTTCTCCTTTTCTCGTTTTCTTCTAATTTTACGCTTCTTTTCTCTCTTTTTCCTTTCTTTCTTTCTTTTCTCCTTTTTGTCGTTTTCTTCTTATTTTTTTATTTTTTCCTTTTCTAATTTCATTTAACTTATTTTTTTTATATTCTTTTTCTCTTCATAATCCAATTTCATTTACTGTTTTCACTATTTTTTATTATTCTTTTTTATACAATAACAAAAAATAACTGATATTGTAATATTTGTTTCACCTTTTTGTAATATAACTAGTATAATGTATCTTTTATTTTATTTTTCTTTCTCCTTTTTTAAATTCAATTATTAAACTGAAATAATATCAGTTGTCACTTGATCTAATTCACTGAATATCACAATGACTACTGCTGAGCATCATAAATTACATAATCAGATTCTAAATCAACACGTGATTGCCATGCAACGTTTGATCTCCTTCCCTACAAATATCAGTACACACTCTACCATTAGCAGTAATACAACCAGTTATAGAGCAAGAAAATATAATCTACAACAACCAAATCTCCATATATACTAGTTAAAATAAAAATGATACTAAAAATATTGAAAAATGCAATAAAAGTATAAGTAGCAAAAAAGACTTCTAGTACCATGTTATACTAATATGGTATATATGTGTACCAACAGAGCATATGATTGTTAGAATATTGCTACAACTATATGTGACTATACTACTGTACCAAAACATTAAAGGACGCAATAAAAGTATGAGAAAATTGCATTCTCGTATTGCAAGCTAAATATTCGCTAAACAACTTGCTCATTTCGTATACTAACAGGGGAATATAGATGTATGGGGTCATTCCAACAATTGGCTATAACTATAAAACTATTACATAATACACCAAATTTATGTCTATCGGCACACAAGAATTCCAGCACTGCAAATCATGTTCATACAAATAATTTCATAATAGAATTCACTTAAAATGCAGCTAAAACAACCAAAACAATGAAACTACCAATATGATACCAATATGGCATATAACTATACCAACATGGTATACATTTTTGTTGATTAATTTCCGGCAACTATATGACTATATTACTATTACATAACGTACATTCATAAAGAGAAAAATAAAAAAAATAGTGTACCACATATTAATATAATAAAGTATTTCAAGATATTGTATTATATTACTATTATTAAAAGAAAATCAAATATTGTACCAATTAAATGCAGCTAATACAACCAAAAAATGATTCAACTAGCATATGATACCAATATAGTATATAGCTATACTAATAGGGTATATAGTTGGAATAAATTGTATACCAAAATGGTATATTTGTATACTATTTGTGTATACAATACAAATTCGTCTTCGTCTATGGTTCAACTATATTTCAACCCAAATTTCTAATATCTACGACAAAATTTCCACCAAATTGACTAAAACTTTAGCTACAACCTCCAATCAACTTTCCAAACAAACCCAAGTATGATCGGATCAAAACAATTAAAAACTCAAACAGACCAAGTTATGAGTTTCAAGCTTCAAGGTCCTTCAATGGTCGATTTAAATTTTTGTACAATAAATCTCCAAAAACCAGCATCAAAGGTACAATCTACACATCAAAGAACAACAACTAACGAATTTCAATAGTAAAACACTATAAAAAATCATATCTGACTTTTTGAACTCATTCATATGGAGTTTCAATTTTGTTCTCCAGATTTGAAATTACATCCATTATTCTTATGTGATAGTGACTAATAATCAGTTAAAAAAAAGATTATCGCGGTGTAGTACTCTTGGCAACATCGATGAAGGTTTATGATGGTGTTTACATGATTGTGGATCTTTCAAATGGGAAGGAAAGAACATCATATGGTCAAACAAAACTGGGATGGTTAGGCTGGTAATTAGTTTTAGTTAAAAAGGTATATATTATAATAAGTTTAACAATGGGTAAAGACAGGTAAATACTTTGATTTTAATTGGTAGCTTGTGTAGTTTCCTCCATTAAAAATGGGTTGGATAACTGACTTTTTTAAACCGTGTCGAATATGGATAATTACCCATATTATCAATTAGAAAAATGAGTAACCAAATGGGTAACCAATGGGTAAAATATGGATAACACAATTATTGGAAAATTATTTCAGTAATGTTCTTCTGTTGCAAGGGACATCAAATTCATACTAGAACTTGAGGTTAATGTGAAGTCATGAATGGATAATATGGTTACTTATTTTATCCGCTGATTAACCCGTTTATTACTCGTGTTAAATATGGATCGGGTAGGATAATTTAACCGTTTTTATTATTACTTATTTCGATCCGAATCATATCCGGCTCGACCCGCCCGTTTGGACACTGAAGAACGGTTTGTTCGCTGCATGTTGGGCACGTGTCGCGCGCTCATCTTCCTCTTACCCTTTTCTTTTTGTCTCTTTTCCTTTCCTCTTCTTTTTGTTTTTGAAATGCTAGGCTCTAACTGCAAATACATTTCTAACGGAAAAAACGAGAGTACCTAAACTCAATAGCTATCGGACTGAATTGGGAAGCTGCCTTTAAATTCAATGGAAATGAAGCATTTTTCCTCTATTGCCAACGACGTCATTTGTAGATGTGCCCAGTTAGTGTTCTCTCTCTCTCAGTTAGTGCTGGAGTGTATATATATATATGTGAAGTCGTTTCATTATATAATATGAATTAAAATAGTATTAGTTTTGACTTATATATTACTGCTCTCATGTTGTCTTTTTAGATAGTTTAATGGGATACGAAGTTTAAGAAAGAAGATTTCTAAAATTTATGGTCGAAAACAAGTAAAGGCTATACAAACTGATAAGTTTAAAGTTAAATTATTTTTAATTATAAAAAATTATTTTTTCCTGATACCGTCTAAAAATGATGTGCAGAAGGAAAATGTTTGTATTGATGTTGGAAATGAAAATAATGACACAATTGACTGCAAAACATTTATGAATAGGACGTGCAATTCATTGGAGCATGAATTTGTAACTCTAAAGCAAGACATTAACCTAGCTATGATGATGTTCTTGAATTTGGATATATTAAGTGGTGTTACAGTACTAGTAGCTTATTCAATGAATGCTTAGAGCATATTCTAAAAGAACTTGATGACAAGGTTTAAACAACCATCTGGAACTAGAAAAGTCTTATTCACTGCCAATATAATGTGAAAGAAAACAAATGAAAATCTATCAACTCCAACTTTATGGGTTCTGGATTTTAAAACGACACAGACTTCAACGGCTAATAACTGGGTTCTAAATTTAATATTTGTGTACATATTAAATGCAATTTTTTAATATAAATACAATGCTTGAGCAAAAGCTACTTAGTGCCTAACCTGCCATCGGGCTTCTAGCTCCGCCCCTAATAGTGCCACACCAGATTATTCTGGTTATGTAATCAGCTCTGCTTTGATTTGAACTCTACGCAGCTGCATACAAAATGGTGAAAACTCACTTCATTATAGTGATAGATATTTCCTGTCAGGAAGTTGGACACATCTGTGGATAAACTAGTACATGAATTTGAGGCTGGATGGGAGCCTGAAATGGAGGGATATTCGAGGAAGTTACTGGAGTTTTGCTGTTCGAAAGCCCTCATTGATATGTGTAATGAATTAGAAGAGGCGATCGACGATGGTTCTTTTATCCGTTTCACTTTTGATATGATGCTGGCATGGGAAATGCCTACTTCAGCTGAAGAAGAGATACATGGAGTTAATGTCCTTTGCTTTTTTTTACTCATCTGCTTTCTCTTATTTACAATCTTCATATGTTTTATGCTTCCTTATTTAATCGCATCATTTGTTTGTTCGAATCAATGAGAGTTTTCCTTTTTCCTTTTTCGGTTAGTTCCTTTTCAGCTGTAGCGGAAGTCCCTAATATTTGTTGAATTTGAAGATGAGTCAGAATGAATGATTCTAACTTCGTTTCTTTTATTTTGTGTTGTCTCAATTAAAAAGCTTGTTTCCCAATAAGTCCAAGTTGGATTATCTGTAGGTAAGGATTTTGGTGAATCTTGTTGGAATACTCGAGGGGAATACAACATCAACTGCACTCTACTATTTTGTTGGAATACTCGAGGGGAATACAACATCAACTGCACTCTACTATTTAAATACAAAGTAAATTTGAAAATTATTGAGTCAGACAGAATTGGTTTGAAAACAAATCATCTCATGTTCGTCCTACGGAGACATTAGTATTTATAAAAGGGCAGCTCTATGCACAAGGCATCCCGCATTCACCCAGGATCCGGGGAAGGGCCGCACCCAATGGGCTGTGATGTAGACAGCCTACCCTAATGCAAGCATTAGTGGCTGGTTCCACGGCTCGAACCCGTGACCTACGGGTCATACGGAGACAAACAACTACCATTGCTCCAAGGCTCCCCTTCCAAACATTAGTATTTTTATTCTGCATTAAATGTTACAAGTGTCATGCTTTTAACCAATCAAAAGCTTTGCTTTATGTACTATAACATTAAATCAAGCTAGTTAGAAGCTTTTTCATGGTTACAGTTGGAACTCTAGTTAGAAGTTTGGCGTATGCTTTATTTTCTTGACATGATCTGCACCTTATATTACATGTCTTTTATAAATATTACAGGAGTCGTTGGCGAAAGAAAAAGAAGACAAAAAAGTGGTCTCTGAGATGCCTCAAGAACAAGATGACATCCCTTTGTTCTACTCAGATATCTTGCCGTTCCTTGTAAGAAATCTGAATCCTTGAGTTAGAACTGTGCTGTGTTACAATAGCAAATTGGAACAAGTAATTGATGCTTTACATATTTCTCTTTGGTTGCTTATGTGCGTAGTAGTACTATGTTACCACTCAACTTATGGTGATAACATAATTATTAGTTTTCTTTCACTACTTTTTATCTCCTAACTGAAGGTGATTTTGGATTTGCAGGTTAACCATAAACCAAGTGCTGGAGAGGATGCTTTCTTGTGGCTGTCGACAATTGTACATTTAGTAGCTGATGTTGTTAATGGAAGATTCACTTTCGAGACTCTGACAGCACCTACAGAAAATCGACTGCATTTTCCTGCTTATAACTTATTCTTGAAGGAGATTATAAAGTAATTGTCCTAGATTCTTGTTTTCCCCCTATTAGTTGGAAAATTATAGGTCGAACTATAATGCCTGAATGGACTCATAATTAATTTTGGACGCTATAGGTACAACATCGCTGGTTAGCAGCCAAGTATACTTTAGAGTTCTGCCGTCATGAAGGAATTTCTGGTCATGAAGATATTTCCAAAAGCTCTTATCTGCTAGGATCAAGAAGAGTTATTTATCTCAGTTTCAAGAGAATTTAGGTTATCCACCCGTATTCTTTTTTCTCTTTTATTGGGTAGAGGGCGGCGAGGTCATGTGATGACGTTGTTGCTTGAAATGCAAATTTTTAAAACCAAACAAAAGCAACCCGAAAATGGAGAATTTTTCTGCTAGCAGAAAATAGTCATGTTTCTGAAATTGTTTCCTTGTCGCTCATTTTTTAGTCAAGAATAACTCTAGGTCTCATCATTCTTGTTCCAATTTCTTGTGTCTGCGACTTGCAATAGGTGCATAAAGCACTTGCAAAAGCAAGCAAATCCAACCGGTATGGACATGGCAGATGACGAGTTTGTACTACACGTGGAAGGAACTGCAAGTTCACAAAGAGTAGTGCGCCATATTGGAGGGACAAGTTGGCCTGGTACTCTTGCCTTTCTTCTGGGTTTGCATTGTTATGAGACCTGGGATTTTAACCTAAGGTGCTACCGTTTGTAGGTAGGCTGACACTAACAAACTATGCACTTTACTTTGAGGAATCTGGAGTCATCTCTTATAAAGATGCTATTAAGCTTAATCTTTCAGAAGACTTCGAGCAGAGTGTCAAACCTGCTGCTACAGGTCCATGGGGTGCTCCGCTGTTTGACAAGGCCATAGTTTATGAATCTTCCGAATCGTAAGTTTTTTCTCAGCATCCTTTAAGGTCATGGTTTTTTAAGGTTTAAATTTTAAGCACTCCGCACTTCCTTCAGGTTAATATGGATAACATTGACTTGGCATTATTTATTTTAAACCTACTTCAAGGATTGCCGCTTGAAGGCTGAGTTTTGCTTGTATATATACTTATTTTATGTGTGGTATTTCACAATTTATTAGGAGCTTCTATATTTGCTAAATTGTGTATGCTTGCGTGGCTTCAAGAACCATGTTTGTGCAAAATGATATCAATAGCAGTATGAGAATTTACTTCTGGTGTTGTATTTGTCAAATTTTAGGGAAGAATCGGTTGTCCTGGAGTTCCCAGAAATGACGAGCTCAACAAGGCGAGACCACTGGCTTGCTCTAATAAAGGAGGTTATATTGTTGCATCGGTTTTTACGGAAGTTTAAGGTTGATTCACCTACAGGATCACAGGAGATGCACGCGAGAACAATACTAGGGATTATAAGGCTTCATGCAGCTCGAGAAATGCTTAGGATCTCGCCACCGGTTCCCAAGAATTTTTTAATTTTTGATTTGCTCGATGAGTTGCCAAAGGGAGATTATGTGCTTGAAGAGCTTGCCGAGAGCCTGAAGAAAGTTGACACTGGACACTCATGTAGTGCTAGCTCAATCTTGAGAAGCCTGAATATCTCCCTGTTAATGGTTCCAAGTGAAGCAGCAAAAGAAATTGACGAGAGCAGCCGCCTTCCTGTCCAAAATGACAGCGTCTCATCGTTGGAGAGTGCTATTGATCAAGCAAGAGAGGAAGCAAAGGAAATTGAAAAGGCCAAAGCTACTGTTGAGGAGCTGAAAGGGGAAGGAATGGGAAACAGTGTCCAAGTTCTTATGGTAAGTGCTGCTATTTGATTCGATAAACTGCAAGTGTATCATGTCTCCTATAGAATTACAAATTTAGGTAAGGCAAAAAAGGGGGGGGGGGGGGGGGGGGGAAAGGTATTCATAGCCAGCATTGAAGCTTGAGAACCGTTTTTTATTAGAACTCTGTATCACCTTATATTAATTGACGAGTTATTGAATATGCATATACACTAGGCTGCTGCATTTTTCCAAAATAGCCTAACAAAATGTCTTTGTTTTATCTTTATACTAATTAGGGTCTTCTGAAACCATTCGGGAGGTTAGTGCCTTATCTTCAAGAAGTATTTTCATGGGAAAGACCATTATGCAGTTCCATTTTTATGCTGACAGCGCTTCTAGTGATTTACACGTAAGTATCTTAATTCTTGCTACATTTTTTTATCTTAGTTGAAGAAACTGGATGTAAAAACCTGGAAAAGACTAAAGTATGTTTGCAAATATAGGGAGTGGGTTGGCAAAGCAATAGCAGCTCTCTTATTGGGGATGGTTGCTACAATGCTATGGGCGAGACAAAGAAGGGTAGTAGAAAAGGCGAATAAAATAGTTATCTATACTGGATCTGATCAGACAACAATGGAAAGCATAGTGTCAGCACAACACGGACTAAGAAATGTCTATGACTTGGTTCAGAGCATGAACATAATACTACTCAAAATCTGGTCCATATTGGTTTCTAAGGCTCCAAAGGTACCAACTGTTCTTAGCTGATATTCGTTTAGGAAATTTCTTGACATATAACGGAAATGTTAATGGACTCATCTTTTGTAATTCTTCGCTCTTCTTTAACTTTGTCACGATGCTTTCTTTACTAATTTTTGATGGGTGGTTACAGCCAGGGGCGGACGCACCTTGGTGTAAGCGGTGTCATCCGACACTGCTTCACTGGAAAAGTTCACTATATATATATATAAGAAGAAATGACACTACTTTGCACATACATCTCGCTAGTTCACCTTTCCTTGTTCTAAGGAGAGGTCTTGGGTTCAAACTTTGGCAGCTTCATGCCGAGTTAAATTGAGTAAGATTTTTTTATGTGTTTTCGTTTGTTTTTCTTGTGTTGTTATTGTTGGTTGCTTCATGTTTGTGTTTCTTAAGTCGAGGTCTATCGGAAACAACCTATCTACCCTCACAAGGTAGGGGTAAGGCATGCGTACATACTAACTTCCCCAGACCCCACTCGTGCGATTACACTGGGTTTATTGTTGTTGTTGTTAAGTTTTATGCGTTTTCTGCTTTAAACGGTGATTTGCTTATTTGTTTATGTTTTAAATGTGACACCGCTTACAAAAAATTCTGAATACGCCCCTGGTTACAGCATGCAGATTTGGTAATGGTGACAATGGTTTGTGCGGCTGTAACATTAGCGGTGGTTCCTTTCAAGTTTATCCTTATGGCTTTGACGTTGTGCCTCTTTGTGGCGACATCAAAGATTGGGAAATACATGCAAAATGAGAAAGTAGATCGGAGATTAAAGGAGTGGTGGGACTCTATACCCGTCGTGCCAGTTGAATTTGCGGAAAAGATACCTGATTCATAATATTGGAAGGATCCCATAGTCGTGGAAAATTTCACAGGGCACATTGAAGACAACCTAATGGTGGGGGGTGGAACGATATGCCATGAGAATGAAATGTAATACTAGAGTTTACACACACCTCGTATATAAAGTCAGCAATACAGTGAAATTTACCTCCATGTTTGAAATTTGACACAAGCCAACCCTTTCCTCTCTCTAGTGTTTCCTTTGATCTGCGAGAATGATATTACATAGTCACTGTTGGTAAAATGAACTCTCTTGCAGTTGTAGAGTACATTGGTGACTATAAGAAGATTGAGGTTGGAAGATTATTTTATGCTCCCTGCGCCTTTTGTAGGACTTCATATTGATTTTTTTTCTTACTTTTATGGATGTGGGCTGAAGCAGGGAACAGAGTACATTATGCTTAAACCACGGATTCCGAAATTTATATTTTTGTCTGTATAATATAGTATAGTTTTCAAGTTATATCATGGATTGTGTTTGTGATATCATAATTATTCAAGTAAGCCATTGTATAGGGTAAATATCGGCTCATATAAAATACTCGAATAATAGGGCGATACGTGAAAACGGAGGCAGACGAAAAGCGAGGCAAATAGAAACCAAGGCCGGGGTTGGCACCGGGAAGACCCCGAAGGGACATTGCTTATGAAGACAAACAAGTGTTTGCCATCAGATGACATTCAACGAAGAATATTCTTTAGTATTTAAATACATAAACCGTTATAGAGAATTTTGGCATTCATAGTCTGTCGTTACACATTCATCAATGGCCCCCATAATTGTCATTTAAGAGAGACTTGATCCTAGGACTTTTTTTCCTAGGTGCAACTATAAACAGTGACTTCAACAACCATTGTAAAGGACACGAATTTTTGACAAACTTATGCTAAATATTATTCAAAAGCTCAACAAAACTTTATTTCTTGTCTATTGATATTCTTATTACTGCTTTCGGAAGCTCTGCTCCTAGAATCGAGCTATTTGTTGTCTTCTCTCTATTTGAACGCTAAGTCTTGCATTTTATTTAATTCATTATCATTTTGGGATTAAATCGATTCGCTTGTCTATAAATCACGTTATAAATTCAACTGTACTGTTTTACGGGTAAACAGTTTGGCGCTCACCGTGGAGTTTAGACAGTTGCATAATTGAGTTGATCCTTGCATTTATTACTAATCTGTTTAATTTTTTGTTTGTTAGCGAAAAATCGTAAAAAATGACATATAACGATGTCAACGTCGAAGACAACGTTGAGGCCCAAGGAAATCATCCTCAACACGAAGATTCGATCAATGGTACCCGCAACGAGGAGGATGTAGCCGCGTCGGTCCATGGCGGGCAATATCAACCACACGTTCAGGAGGCAACTCCTAATGATGCTGAAGACAAGCACGTTGCCGAAAAGTGGGAATCTTGAGGGCACAACAAAAGGCTATTATGGTCCATCTCCCGTGATAAGGTCAGGCTATGACAGAGTTGAGGCAAGCGTTGTCGGGTGCTTCCAACAATGCGAATGGAAGAGGTCTAGTTCCTCTCGCCGTTCGCACAAACCAAATAGAGTAAAGAGTTGATAACAACACCGCAAGGGGTGAGGTTGGCTTCAATATGGAGGGGGAGGGGGAACGGCAACGGATCTGGTAACAATAGCGGGAATGAACTCATGCGGTTTATTAGGGAAATAAACGCTAGATCAAATCTCGGGCGCACCGCCAGTTTTGAAAGGACCGGACTCAAAGAAATACACCCAGTTGTCGTTCAAACTGAGCGTGGCGGCGGAGTTAATCCCAAAGCAGTTCAAAATTCCAGATGTTCCAAAATATGATGGGACTTCGGATCCTCGGGAGCACATCACCGCCTACACAACGACGGTGAAAGGAAACGACTTAGCTTCGCACGAGATTGAGTCAGTCTTGCTGAAGAAGTTTGGGAAGACCCTCACAAAGGGGGTCCTGACTTGGTATTCTCTCCTACCCGAGCACTCAATAGATTATTTAGAGATGCTCGTGGATTATCAAGGCTCATGATGGGCCAGGAAGGTATAGGCCCGAAAGGCTAACATCAGAATTGCGCTAGGAGAGTCCGAATTGCTGCGAGAGTTTGTGACTAGATTCCAAAAGAAAAAGATGTTGCTACTGGTTGTGCCAGAAGAATGGGCAGTTGAATCATTTATTAAGGGCCTGAACTCGAGGAGCTCTGATGCTTCCCTAAAATTGAAAGAAAGTCTGCTCGAGTTCTAGGCAACAACATGGGTAGATGTCCAGAACCGCTACAAATCAAAGATAAAAATTGAAGATGACCCGCTCGGCTTCCCGGCATCAACCAAGGGTCAAAACTGAGAGAAGAATAAGGAAAAAGTTCAAGCGTGATTTCGACATAGATCGACAGTGTTCTAAATGCCGGTTTTTGCCTTACGAAAACGCCGAAGGACGCGGGAGAAGTTTTCGGTCGGCGGACAAGTTTGCATAGGAGATTTGATTGTGGCCAGAATAACAGAGTGTTGAAGGCCAGAGAGATATCGGACTCCCAGGATTCCACCTACCCTAGATTGTCCGAGTATAACTTAAGTGTAGCGTGGTGGAGCTAGTATCGGCAAAGAGAAACATTAAGGAAGCATGGTTCCCGAGGCTGATGAGATCTGATCCCAGTCAGAGGGATCACAATCTATGATGTGAGTATTATGGGACTAACGGCCACCAAACTGGGGACTGGCGACATCTGCGGGAGGAGGTGGCGACATTGCTGAAAAATGGCCATCTCAGAGAGTTCTTAAGCGACTGAGCTAAAAATAACTACGGCCTCAACCGGGATAACGCGGAACCCTCTAATACAGGATAAGATCCTCCTCGCCTAATGATCAACATGATTTTCGGAGAAAAAAGACAAAGGTATCAGTGACCCATAACAAAAGACTCCTGAAAGTCGCCGAGGACGATATCACCTTCAAAGAGGAGGACGTTGCTGGACTCCTACTACCACACAAGGATGCCCTAGAAATTTCTCTTAATGTTTTCAAATTTTAAAATTACACGATTTAGGTAGACCCAGGGAGTTCAACCAATATTATCCAATAGAGAGTGCTGAAACAAGCCAAATTAACTGGAAGCATCATTCCAGCCATAAAGCTCCTCGTTGGGTTCAACTTAGTGAGTGTGACAACCCGAGGAGAGATCTTGCTGCCCACAAACGCTGGGGGGGGGGGGTCCTGAAGACAACCATGTTTGAAGTAGTAGACGGTGACATGGGTTACAACATTATTCTTGGAAGACCATGGCTGCATGAGATGAAGGTTGTGCCATCAACATACCATCAACTTTTGAAATTCCGAACTCCAGAAGGAATTAAACAAATAAGAGGAGATCAACTAGTGGCAAGGGAGATGAACGCGATCTCGGTTTCTAGTGGCAAAGGGAAAGAACACGCGGCCTAGAAATTACAATAACCGACGCCTGCTCCAGAGCCAAACGAAGTTGACAAAGGGGAGGAACCATCAGAATCCTATCAGGTACCAAGGTATTTTGAGGTACCAAAAGAAACAGACCCAACCAAATCCACAGCGGAAGAACTCGAACAAGTTGTACTGTTCGAGAAGTTCTTGGAGAGGAATTTCCCACTTGGGGAAAGGATTAAACCCTAAGCTCAGGTCAGGATTTATCGAATTTCTTAAATTTAATGTTGATTGTTTTGTGTGGCGCATGCGAATATGACAAGTATTCCGCTAGAGGTGTCCGTGCACAAATTAAGCATGGATCCCAACATCCCTCTGGTAAGGCAGAAGAAACGCCCTATTGCCGAGGTCAGAAAATAGGTTTTTCAAAGAAGAGGTAACTCGATTGCTCGATATTGATTCAATCTAGGAGGTAAAGTATCCCGATTGGCTAGCTAATGTAGTAGTAGTTCCAAAAAAGAACAATAAATTTCGCATGTGCGTAGATTATAAGGATCTGAATAGGTGTGCCCAAAAGACTCCTTCCCATTGCCAAACACTTATCAACTGATTGATACGACGGTCGGGAACGAGTTGATGAGTTTCCTCGATGCCTATTCCCCGTGCAACCAAATCAAAATGAATCCGGAGGATCAGGAAAAGACTTCGTTCATAACGAACTTTGGCACATATTTCTACAATGTGATGCCTTTCGGTCTTAAGAACATCGGAGTACTTACCAGAGGCTTGTGAACAAAATGTTCGAAAAGCAAATAGGGAAAACAATGGAAGTTTACATGGATAATATGCTGGTTATGTATTTGAATGCAGGTGATCATCTAAAGCACATCCAAGAAACCTTTGACATCCTAAGGAAGCACAACATGAAGCTTAATCCTAAAAAGTGTGCATTCGTAGTCAGCTCCGGTCTTGAGTTTCCTGGTGTCACAAAGGGGGATCGAAGTCAATCCCGATAAAATTAAAGCCATCGAGGACATTCCCGACCTACTATCAAATGTGAAAGAGTTTCAGAGGTTAACTGGAAGACTGGTTGCTTTAAGTAGGTTCATTTCCCGGTCTTCAGAGAAATGCCACCATTTCTTCTCACTTCTGAAAAAAGAATAGCAACTTCGAATGGACTCTGCCAGTAGGCCTTGAAATATTTGAAAAGGTATTTATCGAGCCCTCCGCTACTATCAAAACAGGAGAAAGGCGAATAGTTGCTAATTTACTTAGCGGTCTCGGATGTAGCAATAAGTTCAGTTTGGTCTGCGAAGACAAAGGTACGCAATATCCTATCTATTATGTTAGTAAGATTTTAACGGGAGTGGAAACTTGCTACCAGACCTCGAAAAGTTTGCCTTATCTCTCGTTGTCGCCGCTCAAAAGCTTAAGACATATTTTCAAATCCCCTCGATAGTCGTGGTGACAACCTTTCCCCTGCGGAATATCCTTCATAAACCTGAGCTGTCAGGTCGACTAGCCAAATGGGCAGTCAAAATGAGTGAATTTGACATAGAATATAAACTTAGGACTGCGATCAAATCGTAAGTTTTGGCCGACTTCGTCGCCAATTTGAATCCCGGACTATTGTCGTGCCTAGAAAAGAAGCGGTGATGGTGTCCGAAATGAAATCTGGAGTCTGGACCTTGTTACGGATGGACCTTCCAACATGAAAGGGTCCGGACTAGGGGTAGTACTAATTACGCCCTCGGGAGAAACCTTGAGGAAGGACATAAAAACTATTCCCTTGATTAACAATGCAACCAAGTATAAGACTTTGATTGCAGGACTTGAACTGGCCTATGGGACTAGACTCCGAGGTCATTGAAATCAAATGTGATTCCCAACTGGTAGTAATTCATGTATACGGGATCCTCAACACCAAAGAGGAATGTATGCAACGATATGTAGTGAAAGTCCAAACTCTGCTCGCACGGTTTAGGGAATGGTATATCACCAACACCGCGAGAGAAGAAAATGCAGAAGTAGACGCATTGGCCAATCTGGTCTCATCTACGAAATGAAGGGATCAAACTTCGGTTCTGTCGTATAGCTTATGCATTCGGTATTGGATGTTGACGGTTATTATGAAGTAAATGCAACTAATTTGGTATGGTATTGGAGAAATGAGATCATCGAATATCTTGAGCACGACAAACTATCCGAAGATCCCAAGGCATCCTTGGCACTCCGCACTAAAGCAGCTTGTTGCAGCTTCTGGGGAGGCCAGTTGTATAGAAAGTCTTTTCAAGGCCCGTTGGGCCAATGTTTAGGAGCCTCCGAGGCTAATTACGTCATGAGAGAAGTTCACGAAGGAATTTGTGGAATCACTCACGTGTGGACTCTTTCGTTTTAAAGTTAATTAGGGAAGGATACTACTGACTTCGGATGGAACAAGACGCTAAGGCATTTATTGAAAAATGCGACAAGTGTCAACGCCACATGCCGTTGGTTCATCAACCAACAAAACTATTGCATTTGGTACTGGCTCCTTGTCCATTCATGAAATAGGGGATGGACATAGTTGGTCTGTTGCCATCGGATCCCGGTAAGGTAAGATTTCTTTTGATTTTAACTAATTACTTCTCTAAGTGGGTTGAAGAAGGTCTTTACCAGAAAATCGGCGAGCGTGAAGTGACCGATTTCTTGTAGGAGAACATAATTTGCAGGTTCAGGATACCAAAGGAAATAGCCTGCGACGACGGGCCATAATTTATAGGCGCAAAGGTCACAAATTCCTTGAAGACTTGAAAATCAAAATAATCACATCTTCGCCATACAACTCGAGCGCAAATGGCCAAGAGGAATCGATAAATAAGGTGATTATTCAAAATCTCAAAAAGAGATTGGAAGCAGCCAAATGCAAATGGCTCAAAGCGTTACCGAGAGTTCTATGGGCATCCCGAACAACGACCAAGTCAATCATGAGAGAGACATCTTTCTCTCTCGTATACGGAGCAGAAGCCCAGATCCCAGGGGAAATGGGAGGACCTACCAGATACTTCCGGGCGGACGAAGAAGCAAATAACGAAGCATTGCTGGTTAGATTAGAGCTATTTGACGAACGTAGGGACTTGGAGCATATAAGTATGGTGACCCAGAAACAAAGAATGGAAAAATACTATAATCAAAGAGCCAATCTCTGTTATTTCAAAGTTGGTGACTTGGTTTTAAGAAAAGTTACTCAAAACACCCGAGAGCTCAACACATGGAAGCTGGGTCCGACATGGGAAGGCCTCTACCAGGTTTCAGATGTCACCGGGAAAGGATCATATGAATTGGAAAATCAAGACGGAGTTAAATTGCCGAGCAACTGGAATGTGGCACACCTCAAAAGGTACTATTGCTGATGGGCCTCGCCTATACTGAAAGTATGTGCTGCACTCTTTTTCCCTTCGTCCAGTTTTTTTCCCAATTGAATTTTTCTGACAAGGTTTTTAACGAGGCAACAATGGAAAGCATATTGCGAAGGAAATACCATCAGCAGAAATAAGACCTTTAAACGACAAGTCATGGAAATAACAAGCCACTATAGGATGGTTAGATAGTCTTTTAGTCGAGGGTTGAGTGAGGGCCAGTGGTTGCGTTGCGAATATTGAATGCTCGATAGCAAAGTTCCTAACAGGAAACAAAGCTTTCTATCCGACCAAAAGCTATCCGACCGACACGAGTTCCAATTCACCGCAAGCCACTGGGGGTGGTTAGATAATCTTTGTCTCGATAACAAAGTTCTTACGCGAAATGAAGCTTGCTATCAGACCAAAGATTATCCAACCATTCACTAGTAGAATCTTCAACGGAGCAAGACTTCCAGTGTTCCAATTCGCATTCTTCACATTCGAACACTAGGGGGAATGATGTGAGAATACGACAACCTAATTGCCACGAAAGTCGGGACTACAAAATCCGTGAACAAGAATATATCACCGAGACTAGGGACTGCGTAGCCAGCCCTGTAGAAACAAGTTGTCTAAATTAAGCCACAAGTAATGGTAATTTTTTTCAGCACAACCAATGCTTACTTACTTTTGAAAATGGGAGGAATAAAATAAAGTCCTTTTATTTTTATCTTGTTTCTTGTCCAAACAATGAATTAATTTTATCACTTGAAAGTTAATCAAGTACTTCAAATACTAGTGCCAGAATGAAAAGGAGACGTCCCCTTCAAGAGCACCGTACACATAAGAGGACCCTCTCTTATGAAACCCTCACAGTAAAGGTTGGTTCTGGAAGAATTTATGCCCAGAACCCAAATGCTATCGAGGATACATACATCGGAAGCCTTGCATGATTCGACGCAAAAAAGTAAAATTTGCGCAATGCTTAAACGAAAAAGCACGTTTACATAACAAATGTGCCATGCAGCACAAGTACCAAAGTATGAAAAGAAAAACAAAAGGAAAAGAAAGAAAAAATCTAAACTACTGCATCCCTAGAACTTGGGGGAAGAGAAGCGTCCGCGCCCCTAGGAGAAGTAGGAATCTTCCGCCGGCTATCTTCGCCTTCATCATTATCCCCTTCAAGTCCCTCCTTAACTCAGAACCGGAACCGAATCCAGAAGTGTTAGCTGCATCAGGTCGAACTAGGAGGCACCTTCGGGTAGTTGACTCTAGCTCTCGGGCCTTGGCGATCTCGACATCAAAATCAATGACGCCCGTTTTGGCCTCTTCCAAGGTTTTTCTCCTCATGCTATACATAAAATGTATTTTCTCAACAATGAGGGAATCCGCTCCACTCTAGAGCTCTAATTTAAGTTGTTCAACCTCGGTCGAAAGGCTATCCCAATCGGACTTTGTGGCCTTAAGGTTGAGATCAAGGTCACAGATAGTCGAGATATGAACCTTATTGTGTTCCATGACCCTATTATACTTCTCCTCCATCTAGGCACGCTTCTCCTCAGCAACAATAGTCTCTTCAATTTTGGACAAGGTTACCTCCAAATTTTCAATCTCTCAATAGAGGCAGCCTCGCACCCGACAGCAGCTAGAACAACATTCTGGACCTCAGACCATTTAGCCTTGGCATCTTGAAATTATGCATTTAACTGGGCGGCTTCTTGGCTAAGGGTTATCACCTCCTGCTCGCTCTGCTGCAACCGAGCCTCCAACTCACCGGCTTTGGAAGCTTGCGTTTCTAGTGCCGGAAGGCGAGCAACAATTTGGTCCCACACGGCCAACAGTTGATCCCGCTTGAACGTAAGTATTTCTTTATCGAGAATCAACTTCTGAAGGCCCTCAAAAGAAAGGAAGTTAGCCTGCAAAGCAAAAAATCAAATCATAAATCTTGTCATAATAAGTCAAAAGAAACAAAGGGACAAATATCATATCGCTATTGCATTGTGCATGTCATTGTTTATCATACACTCTCCCGAAAGAGAGTGTATTTTCTTCTTATCTTTCTCATAAGCCAACAACTTCAGGTAATTGGCAAGTTCCACCGACCGGGACAGTAGATGGCACTCGGTAGAAACCGAGAGGGAGACGATCCTCCTCATTTGGGGATCTGCAGAGGGGGCGAATAGTTGTGCCCCAAATTCCCATGGTTTGGGGACTGGGGAGGGGGGCACCCTCTTCTCGGGTGTCTACGGCCGCTAGGGGTGATGTAGCAGTTGTTGGTGATGAAGGTATGACTGACGTAGAAGGAGATGAAGCTAATGGCGTTGTGGATTGAGAAGCAGGTGAGACAAAAGCAGTGCTGGTTGTTGGTTGCTCATCAACCGAATCCAGAAGAAGCCCGGTACTCAGTCTCACAGTAGCAGCGACTGGGACTCAAAAGCGAGAATTGGCATTCTCCACTAAGTCACACTCTCTCTAGAGCTCTTGGTCCTCGGTTGGCGTTATAAGATCTTTAGACTGAGCATTCTGTTGAGATGATGATGATTGACGTCTCCGCTTTAGGGAAGCCTCATCATCACTGGATTCCCCATTATCATCAATCACCACACTGGCTGTGGTTGGCTCAGGCACGACGTTCTTCACCCTTTTATTTTTTCCTCGCCCGAAGAGGAACATCGCCTTTTTGGTTGCTTGTTCTCCAGCCGAGGACTCCGAGAGGAAGCACCTGCAACGGAAGCGGGTCCGATAGCACCAGTTCTGTGAAGGCCTCCTTCAAAAACCTCGCATCCTTTGCAGGATCAGCCAAAATGTCATCCTCGGGGACAGTAACAGAGCCCTGCAGAAGACCTAATTTTATGGAAAAAGAGATTAACCAATCTTCATATATGCAAAAATGGGATGAAGACAAATATTAGTTTTGTGAATCAACTTACCATGATTTTTGGCCTTCCACCTGAATTTGAGGGCTAGTACTTTCCACCAGCGGGTTTCAGGGGTGGTAATATCTAGAATCTTCTGAACCCACTAGTCCAAGCCTTCAACCCTTGGTGGTGTCCACCGAGTTGCTGAAATAATGAAAAGAGAAGGATTAGTAACAACATGAAGCAACCTTTCATCAGAGAAAAGATAGACGTTGAACTTATTTGTACGAGTCCATGACTCGGGGAAATATGGAGTTGTGGCGGGATGATATTTTTGGTGGAAACAACAACGAACTGCTCCATCCATCCACGGTCGTTGTCATCATCCATGCTGGTGAGCAAAGCATGGTGACCATGTTTGCTAAAATTTATCACTCCCTCGCGGAATGTCTTGGGGGAGTAGAGGTTCATCATGCGTGCCAAGGAGAGATCTTCTCCCCTCTCCTGGCATAGCCGTCGTAGATAGGCTACCGTCCTGTCACGACCCGAAATTCCCACCGTCGGGACCGTGATGGCGTCTAACATTGAACCCGCTAGACAAGCCAACGTGATTATTCACTTTACTTTATTCCTTAACTATTAATCACAATCAGATAAATAACCAGATTAACAGGAGTTAAATTCAAAGGACAAAGCATAATGTAAATGGGTTTCATTTCAATACTTTACGAAGTTGCACCAAAATCTAGCCAAAACCCAGAAATCGTGGAGTCGCAGCTCACAGACTATCTAAGAGTAGTACATATAATAGTCTGAAAAAAATAATACATTTGTTTTCTAAAGTACTAGAAACAGAAATAAAGGAAAGTGGAAGGGACGCCAAGGCCTGCGGACGCCTGCAGAACTACCTCAGTGTCTCCGAGTGGACTGAAGGAAGCCTCCTAGTTCACTGTCCACAGGGTCTTGTATCAGGATCTGCACAAGAAAAAATGTGCAGGTGTAGTATCAGAACCACCGACCCTATGTACTGAGTAAGTGTCGAGCCTAACCTCGGCGAAGTAGTGACGAGGCTAGGACACGATAATAATATCACTTGTTCAATTTAATAATATATAAAAGAAATAACGACAGGAGGTAAACAGTTAAGTACAAAACGGGGGAAAATATGCTGGGGAAAAGGGGTAGCAATTACTGAAATAACGGAACCAGGCAACAGTTTAAATATCAAAATAACAACAGGAATTAACAACACAGAACAAACAAGTGCACGGCATCACCCTTCGTGCTTTTACTCTCATCCTCACAATAAGTAAATAGAAACGGCACGGCATGACCCTCATGCTACAATATCATAACATGGAACGGAATGTCCCCTCGTGCTAAAATATCATAAACACGGCACGAAATGTCCCCTCGTGCTAAAATATCATAAACACGGCACAGAATGTCCCCTCGTGCTAAAATATCCTAAACCACAGTTTGGCAAGGAAAAAAATCAACAACAACAACCATAAATCACAACATCCCGGCAAGGGAACAATCAACAGAAATAATATTGTCCCAGCAAGGGACACAACTATAACCAATCTTACACAAGTGTATCACTTATCAAAATATTCCTCAACCGAACAAATACTCAACAGTATTCACAACCAAGAATTTCCATAAATGAATAACTACCAAATTGAAGTTTAATCTATAACACAATAAATCTTAATGAAAATCACATAATTCATAATATCCGACTCACGGGCATGCTTGAAAACAACATATAGGTACTCGTCACCTCACCTATACATTGAACATGGTATAATCACCTAGCAAACAAGACTCAACACCTATTCCATCAAGCTAAGGTTACGCCAAACACTTACCTCGACTTCCACAATCAAAATCAAGCCTCAAACACCGCTTTTCCTTTTGAAAACGACTCCAAATCAATCGTATCTCAACATAATTGACTCAATAACATCAATAAATGCTAAACAATTCAAGTCAAATGCTTAATTATAAACTTTCTAACATTCTTCCCAAAAATCCAAAAATTGACCCCGGGCCCGCTTGGTCCAAACAGGAGGTTTCGGACAAAAACCAGATCACCCATTCACCCACGAGCCCGAATATATAATTTGTTCTGAAATCCGACCCCAAAACGAGGTCATATTCCCAATTAATCAAAAAGCCCTAACTCTACCCAAATCCCTAATTTTCTACCATTAATCTCATGTTTTAGGCCTAGAAATCTAATGGGTGTTGATAAATATTGAAGAAAAGGAGTCTAAGATTACTTACCTACGAAGTTATGGTGAAGCTTTCTTCCAAGAATCGCCCAAAGTGAAGTGAGGAAGAAGGAGTTATGAAAATGGGGTGAACTCCCGTAAGTGTATTCTGTTTTTGACTGAAAATATATCTGGGGCGAAATTACCCTATGCGTTCGCGGTCTAGCCTATGTGTTCGCATAGGTTGCTTGCCCCCTACCCTTCGCGTTCGCGTCCATGTGGATGCGTTCACACAGTGTATTTAGCTACCCAGCCCCGATCCCCTCATTACCCTTTGTGTTCGCACCCCCTTGAGTGCGTTCGCGTAGAGCTAAATTATTGTGCTCCGCATTCGCACCTGGTGTGGTGCGTTCGCATAGCACTGACCAGCCCCTCTCCTAGAGTGTGTTGTGCGTTCGCGAGAGGACCTATGTGTTCTCATAGTACACGACACCAGACACCAGAAACCCGAGCAACACCAGATTTTTAAGTTCAAAAACACCCCGACACCTATCTGAAACACACCCAAGCCCTCGAGGCTCGAAACCAAATATGCACACAACCTCAAAAACATCCTACGGACTTATCCGGGCGATCAAATCACCAAAATAACATCATAAACAACGAATTAAACCCCAAAATCAATGAAAATTTCCAAAAACTTCTAAAACATCAAACTTTGCATTTATGGTCCGAATCACGTCAAATGACTTCCGCTTCTTACCAAACTTCACAGATATGACATAAATATTATATTGAACCTTACCGGGCTCCAGAACCAAGATACGGACCCGTTACCACAGATTTCACATAAAATTCATTTTGGAAAACCTCTAATATTTTCAGAAAATAATTTCTTTTAAAAATTCATTTCTCGGACTTGGGACCTCAGAATTCGATTTCGGGCATACGCACAAGTCCCATATTTTCCTACGGACCCTACGGGACCGTCAAATAACGAATCCGGGTCCGTTTACCAAAAATGTCGACCAAAGTCAACTTTATTCAAATTTCAAAACAAAATCATCATTTTCCTTAGTTTTTCACATAAAGGCTTCCCGGCTACACGCCCGGGCTGCGCACGCAAATCGAGGTGAGATAGAAGGAGGTTTTCATGACCTCGGAACACAGAATTAGCTAGAAATACACGGGATGACCTTTTGGGTCATCACAATCTCCACCTCTAAAACAAACGTTCGTCCTCGAACAAACATAGAAAGGTACCTGAATCTGTGAAAAGATGGGGATATCGGCTCTGCATATCGGACTCGGACTCCTAAGTAGCTTCCTCGACAGGCTGACCTCTCCACTGAACATGGACCGAAAGATAACTCTTCGATCTCAATTGACAAACCTGCCGGGCTAGTATGGCTACCGGTTCCTCCTCATAAGTCAAATCCTTGTCCAACTGGACACTACTGAAGTCTAGCACATGAGAGGGATCGACAAGATACTTCTGAAGCATAGATACATGAAACACCGGATGCACGACTGATAAACTCGGTGGCAAAGCACGTTTGTAGGCCACCTCTTCTACCTTCTCAAGAATCTCAAAGGGACCAATGTACCTAGGGCTCAACTTGCCCTTATTTCCGTACCTCATCACGCCCTTCATGGGAGACACTCGAAGCAATACCCGGTCTCCTACCATGAATGCCAAATCACGAACTCTGCGATCTGCATAACTCTTCTGCCTGGACTGAGTTGTACGAAGCCTATCCTGAATGATCTTTACCTTATCCAAGGCCTATTGTACTAACTATGAACCCAACAACCTAGCCTCTCCCGGCTCGAACCACCGGACTGGCGACCAACACCGCCTACCATACAACGCCTCATAAGGAGCCATCTGAATGCTCGACTGGTAGCTGTTGTTGTAGGAAAACTCAGCTAAAGGCAGAAACTGGTCCCATGAACCTCCAAAGTCAATGACACATGCTCGCAACATATCCTACAAGATCTGAATAGTACGCTCGGATTGACCGTCCGTCTGAGGATGAAACGTTGTGCTCAACTAAACCCGTGTGCCCAACTCATGCTGAAATACTCTCCAGAAATGGGAGGTAAACCGAGTACCTCGGTCAGAAATAATGGACACGGGCACACCATGCAGGCGAACAATCTCCCTGATGTAGATCTTTGCCAACCTCTCGGAAGAATACGAAACTGATACCGGAATGAAGTGTGCTGACTTGGTCAGCCTATCCACAATGACCCACACCGCATCGAACATCCTCTGAGTCCGTGGGAGTCCAACTACGAAATCCATGGTGATACGCTCCCACTTCCACTCGGGAATCTCAATCTGTTGCATCAAACCACCGGGTCTCTGGTGCTCGTACTTAACATGCTGACAGTTCAAGCACCGTGCTACGTATGCCACAATACCTTTCTTCATCCTCCGCCACCAATAATGCTTCCGCAAATCCTGGTACATCTTTGCGGCGCCCGGATGAATGGAATACCGAGAACTGTGGGCCTCCTGCAATATCAACTCACGAAGTCCATCAACATCATGCACACAAATACGGCCCTGCATTCTCAAGACTCCATCATCATCAACCGTAACCTGCTTGGCACCTCTATGCCGAACCGTATCCCTAAGGACACATAAATGACGATCATCGTATTGCCTGTCCCGAATACGATCAAACAATGAAGAACGGGCCACAGTATAAGCCAAAACACTGCCAGTCTCAGAAACATCCAATCTCATGAACCGATTGGCTAAAGCCTGAACATCTAAAGCAAGCGGTCGCTCCCCGACCGGAATATAAGCAAGACTACCCATGCTGACTGACTTCTGGCTCAAAGCATCGGCCACCACATTGGCCTTCCCCGGATGATATAAGATGGTAATGTCGTAGTCTTTCAACAACTCCAACCATCTTCTCTGCCTCATATTCAACTCTTTTTGCTTGAACAGATATTGCAAACTCTTATGATCTGTGAACACCTCACATGACACACCATACAGATAATGTCTCCAAATCTTCAACGCATGGACAATGGCTGCTAACTCTAAGTCGTGAACTGGATAGTTCTTCTCATGAACCTTCAACTGACGTGAAGCATAAGCTATAACCTTGTCATCCTGCATCAACACTGCACCAAGTCCAACCCGTGAAGCATCACAATACACGGTATATGGCCCTGAACCTGTGGGCAAAACCAACACCGGTGTTGTGGTCAAGGCTATCTTGAGCTTCTGAAAGCTCGTTTCACACTCATCTGACCACCTGAAATGGGCACCCTTCTGAGTCAACTTGGTCATCGGGGCTGCAATAGATGAAAAACCCTCCACAAACCGACGATAATAACCTGCTAAGCCCAAGAAACTCCGAATCTCTGTAGCTGAGGTGGGTCTAGGACAATCTCTGACTGCTGAAATTCTTGGGATCCACCTGAATACCCTTTGCCGATACAACATGGCCCAGAAATGCAACCGCACTCAACCAGAACTCACACTTCGAAAATTGGCATACAACTGACTGTCCTTTAGAGTCTGGAGGACTACTCGAAGGTGCTGCTCGTGCTCCTCCCGGCTGCGGGAGTAAATAAAAATATCGTCAATGAAGACATTCACGAACAAATCCAAATAAGGTCTGAACACTCGGTTCATCAACTCCATAAAATCAGCTGGGGCATTTTTCAACCCAAATGACATCACCAAGAACTTATAATGACCATACCGAGTGCGAAAGGCTGTCTTAGGGACATCAGACGCCCTAATCCTCAACTGATGGTAGCCAGATCTCAAGTCAATCTTTGAAAACACTGTGGCACCCTGAAGCTGGTCGAATAAATCATCAATCCTCGGTAAGGGATACTTATTCTTGATAGTAACCTTGTTCAATTGCCGGTAATCAATACACATTCTCATTGTGCCATCTTTCTTCTTAACAAACAACACTGGCGCACCCCAAGGAGAAACACTAGGCCTAATAAAGCCTTTACCAAGAAAGTCCTGTAACTAATCCTTCAACTCTTTTAGCTCTGGTGGGGCCATACGATATGGCGGGATAGAAATGGGCTGAGTGCCCAGAGCCAAATCAATGCATAAGTCGATATCCCTGTCGGGTGGCATACCCGACAGGTCAGCAGGAAATACCTCTGTAAACTCACGAACAATGGGCACAGACTCCATAGGAGGAACCTCGGCACTAGAATTACGGACATAAGCCAAATAGGCCAAACAACCCTTCTCGACCATGCGCCGAGCCTTCATATATGAGATAACTCTGCCGGAAGAATGACCAGGAGTCCCCCTCAACTCCAATGGAGGCACTCCCGGTAAGTCCAAGGTCACAGTCTTGGCATGACAGTCCAAAATAGCATGATACGGAGATAACCAATCCATCCCCAAAATGACATCGAAATCAACCATATCAAGAAGTAAAATATCAACACGGGTCTCAAGACCACCAATAACCACTATACATGATCGGTAGACTCGATCTACCACAATAGAATCACCCACCGGTGTAGACACATATACAGGAGTACTCAGGGAATCACGGGGCATAATCAGATAAGGAGAAAAATATGAGGACATGTAGGAAAATGTGGACGGATCAAACAACACCGAAGCATCTCTGTTGCAAACTGAAACCATACCTGTAATGACTGTATCGGGGGCCTCCACCTCAGGTCTGGCGGGAATAGCATAGCATCAGGGCTGAGCCCCACTAATTTGAACATCCTTAGGTCGACCTACTGCGGGCTGACCCCTACCTCTCATAGCCTGCCCTCCACCTCTAACTGTCTGGCCTCCACCTCTAGCACCTCAACCTCCACCCCTAGCTGGCTGGGGGGTGGGGGTGCACCTGGTGCGAGAATCATAGCACGGGAACCCGGATGCTGAGAACCACTAGAAGCTCGGGGGGAAAACCTGGAAATGTGCCCTGGAACACCAAAAGTGTAACAAGATCTCTGCTGCTGGGACTGCTGGCTCTGAAACTGTCCCTGTCGACCAGAATAACCACCCTGGAAGCTCTAAAGCGGCGGTGCACTGATAGGAGTTGGCGGTGCACTGCGGGATACCTGGAGTGCTGACTGGAATGGTCTGGGAGGATGAACTCTGCCAAAAGAATCACTACCTCCAGATGAGGCACCACTGAATCAGCCAAAATGACAAGGCCTCTTGTCAGACCCCTAACCACTGCCCTGTAATAAGACCATCTCAATCCGCCTGGCCACATTGGCCGCCTCCTGAAATGAAATATCAATACATGTCTCTCTGGCCATCTGAAGTCTAATCGGCTGAGTTAGCCCCTCAATAAACCTCCTTACTCTCTCTCTCTCTCGATCAGTGGGGAGTATCATAATAGCATGTCTGGACAAAGTGATGAATCGGGTCTCATACTGTGTAACTGTCATAGAGCCCTGCTGGAGACACTCAAACTGCCTTTGAAAATCATCTCTCTGGGTAACTGGTAGAAACTTCTCCAAGAACAGCTCAAAGAACTGAGCCCAAGACAAGGACAAAGATCCAGCTGGTCTGGTCAAGCAATAATCCCTCCACTAAGTCTTGGCGGAACCAGAAAGGCGGAAAGTAGCAAAATCGACCCCATTGGTCTCCACGATCCCCATGTTCCGAAGAACCTCATAGAAACTGTCTAAGTAATCCTGGGGGTCCTCTGATTGTGCACCATTGAAAGTAGTAGGACATAGCTTGGTGAACCGATCCAATATCCATAAGGCATCAGCAGACATAGTTTCTCCCTCAACGGCTTGTGCCACAATACCCGGCTGAGCTACTCCAGTTGTCTGAGGTACTGGACTCTGGAACTGAGAAGCTAATTGCTCTGGTGTGCGGGTGGAAGGAGTCTGGGCCCCTCCCCCAGCCTGAGAGACAGCAGGTGCTGTAGGAAGTAGACCGGCCTAATCTACGCTCTCCATAAGGCCCACTAAGCGAACAAGAGCGTCTTGAAGTACCCGGGTGGCAATGAACCCCTCCGGGACCCGAGCTGGTCCAACTGGGACTGTCTGAGTAGGAACCTCCTCAGCAAACTCTACCTGAGGATCCTCTACTGGGGCTGCTGCTCTGGGCTGAGCCCTGCCCCTGCCCCTGCCTCGGCCTCTAGCACGGCCTCGACCTCGTCCTCGGCCCCTCGTAGGAGCTGCAACTGGAGGATCGGGCTGCTAATCGGTGGATGAGGAAGCACGTGTTCTCGCCATCTGCGAGAGAATAGAATAGAAACTCAATTAGCATTTAGAATTCAAATCGCACGACAGAGAAGAATAGATGTGAAGTTATTCCTAACTTTGCAGCCTCTGGGGATAAGTACAGACGTCTCCGTACCAATCCCTCAGACTCTACCATGTTTGTCCGTGACTTGTGAGACCTAGGCAACCTAGTTCTCTGATACCAACTTGTCACGACCCGAAACTCCCACCGTCGGGATCGTGATGACGCCTAACGTTGAACCCGCTAGACAAGCCAACGCGATTATTCAGTTTACTTTATTCCTTAACTATTAATCACAATCAGATAAATAACCAGATTAACATGAGTTAAATTCAAAGGACAAAGCATAATGTAAATGGGCTTCATTTCAATACTTTACGAAGTTGCACCAAAATCTAGCCAAAACCCAGAAATCGTGGAGTCGCAGCTCACGGACTATCTAAGAGTAGTACATATAACAGTCTGAAAGAAATAATACATCTGTTTTCTGAAGTACTAGAAACAGAAATAAAGGAAAGTGGAAGGGGAAGCCAAGGCCTGCGGACGCCTACAAGACTACCTTAGTGTCTCCGAGTGGACTGAAGGAAGCCTCCTAGCTCACTGTCCACAGGGTCCTGTACCGGGATCTGCACAACAAAAAGTGTGCAGGTGTAGTATTAGTACAACCGACCCCATGTACTGAGTAAGTGCCGAGCCTAACCTCGGCGAAGTAGTGACGAGACTAGGACACAACAATAATATCACCTGTGAAATTTAATAATATATAAAAGAAATAACGACATGAGGTAAACAGTTAAGTACAAAATGGGGAAAACATGCTGGGGAAAAGGGATAGCAATTACTGAAATAACGGAACCAGGCAACATTTTAAATATCAAAATAACAACAGGAATTAACAACACAGAACAAACAAGTGCACGACATCACCCTTCGTGCTTTTACTCTCATCCTCACAATAAGTAAATAGAAACAGCACGGCATGACCCCTCGTGCTATAATATCATAACATGGCACGAATTGTCCCCTCGTGCTAAAATATCATAAACATGGCACTGAATGTGCCCTCGTGCTAAAATATCATAAACACGGCACAGAATGTCCCCTCGTGCTAAAATATCATAAACACGGCACAGAATGTCCCCTCGTGCTAAAATATCATAAACACGGCACGGAATGTCCCCCCGTGCTAAAATATCATAAACCACAGTTTGGCAAGGGAAAAAAATCAACAACAAGAATCATAAATCACAACATCCTGGCAAGGGAACAATCAACAGAAATAATACCGTCCCAGCAAGGGACACAACTATAACCAATCTTACACAAGTGTATAACTTATCAAAATATTCCTCAACCGAACAAATACTCGACAGTATTCACAACCAAGAATTTCCATAAATGAATAACTACCAAATTGAAGTTTAATCTATAACACAATAAATCTCAATGAAAATCACATAATTCATAATATCCGACTCACAGGCATGCTTGAAAATAACATATAGGTACGCGTCACCTCACCTATACATTGAACATGGTATAATCACGTAGCAAACAAGACTCAACACCTATTTCCTCAAGCTAAGGTTAGGCCAAACACTTACCTCGACTTCCACAATCAAAATCAAGCCTCAAGCACCGCTTTTCCTTTTGAACCCAACTCCAAATCAATCGTATCTAGACATAATTGACTCAATAACATCAATAAATGCTAAACAATTTAAGTTCAATGCTTAATTATAGACTTTCTAACATTCTTCCCAAAAATTCAAAAATCGACCACGGGCCCACTTGGTCCAAATATGAGGTTCGGACCAAAATTCGATAACACATTCACCCACGAGCCTGAATATATAATTTGTTCTGAAATCCGACCCCAAAATGAGGTCAAATTCCCAATTAATCAAAAAGCCCTAACTCTACCCAAATCTCTAATTTTATACCCTTAATCTCATGTTTTAGGCCTAGAAATCTAATGAGTGTTGATAAATATTGAAGAAAAGGAGTCTAAGATTACTTACCTACGAAGTTATGGTGAAGCTTTCTTCCAAGAATCGCCCAAAGTGAAGTGAGGAAGAAGGAGTTATGAAAATGGGGTGAAATCCCGTAAGTGTTATTTTATTTTTGACTGAAAATATATCTGGGCGAAATTACCCTATGCGTTCGCATAGGTTGCCTGCCCTCTACCCTTCGCGTTCGCGTCCATGTGGATGCGTTCGCACAGTGTATTTAGCTACCCAGCCCCCAGCCCCTCATTACCCTGTGCGTTCGCACCCCCTTGAGTGCGTTCGCGTAGAGCTAAATTATTGTGCTCCACGTTCGCACCTGGTGTGGTGCGTTCGCATAGCACTGACCAACCCCCCTCCCAGCGTGTACTGTGCGTTCACGAGAGGACCTATGCGTTCTCATAGTACACGACACCAGACACCAGAAACCTGTGCAACACCAGATTTTTAAGTTCAAAAATACCCCGACACCTATCCGATACACACCCGAGCCCTCGGGGCTCAAACCAAATATGCACACAACCTCAAAAATATCCTACGGACTTATTCGCGCGATCAAATCACCAAAATAACATCATAAACAACGAATTAAACCCCAAAATCAATGAAAATTTCCAAAAACTTCTAAAACATCAAACTTTGTATTTATGGTCCGAATCACGTCAAATGACTTCTGTTTCTTACCAAACTTCAGATATATGACATAAATATTATATCGAACCTGTACCGGGATCCGGAAACAAGATACGGGCCCGATACCACAGATTTCACATAAAATTTTATTTTCAAAAACCTCTTATATTTTCAGAAAATAATTTCTTTTAAAAATTTATTTCTCGGACTTGGGACCTCGGAATTCGATTCCGGGCATACGCCCAAGTCCCATATTTTCCTACAGACCCTCCGGGACCGTCAAATCACAGGTCCAGGTCCTTTACCAAAAATGTTGACCAAAGTCAACTTTATTCAAATTTCAAAACAAAATCATCATTTTCCTCAGTTTTTCACATAAAGGCTTCCCGGCTACACGCCCGGGCTACACACGCAAATCGAGGTGAGATAGAAAGAGGTTTTTATGACCTCGGAACACAAAATTAGCTAGAAATACACGGGATAACCTTTTGGGACATCACACATCCGCCACACAAAAGGGCTCACTTATGCTAAGCAGATTTGATACTAGTGGCAGAACTCCAGAATTACGGGATCAAGTTTCCCGCTCAATGAGAATGGGCCCAAAGTGAAGGGGTACATGTAAACGTACGTAAAACCCTTCGTAGGGAAAGTTACTCGCTCCACAAGATCGAGAGCGATGATGTTCAGATCATGGCAACCATAATTCTCCTTCACAGCAAGAATGCTAGGAGGACGGATGGAAGAAGGACACAAACAAACTTATGCTACATATTATTAAAAATCTCAATAACACTTTATTTCTGGTTTATTGATATTCTTATTACTACCTTCGGAAGCTTTGCTCCCGCAACCGAGCTATTTGTTGTCTTCTCTCGATTTCAATGCTAACTCTTGTATTTTGTTTAATTTATTTATCATTTTGGGATCAAATAGATTCGTTTAGTTATAAATCATGTTACAAATTTAACTGTATCGTTTTACGGGTAAATAATCATATTATTGGGTCAATGTTGAGCATCGACCAAGGATAATTTAGTACTCAAAAGTTTTGATATCATTATTAAATTTTAATATATATTTCTTTCCTAAAATATATTTTTCATTCACCAACCAAACATTATTTTCAATAGAACCTAAATTTTTTTATGGTAAATGCTTCTGTCATACCAAACGCAGAAGAAAGAAAAAAAAAATCTTAAAAAAAGGGAATTTTTTTTTAGCTCTACTTGTTTAACACTCCAGGTGACGAGCCTAAACACGTGCGCTAAAACCGCGGCAGACAGGAAAAGTCCTTTTAGCCGTTGCATAAACCTTAACGTCCAACAACCTAAAATAAATTTCCCCCGTCATTTACAATCTCCGTCTATTCTTTTCTACCACTGCAATTCTTCGCCATCATCGAAATTATCGCCGAGTTTTAGCGACGAAAAATGTCCCAAACCCTAGTTTTTCCTTTGATGCGCGTTGTACAGACAACACCCACCTCAATTGCGAACCCACTATGGCCGAATTATCATCAGCCACCATCTACTTTTCCGGTCATCTCCTACCGGAAACTCCCAGTTCAGCGTTTACAGTCATCGCCCAGTAAATTGAGGAGCTTTACAGCTCATGCATTTGATCTCAAAGGTGGCCAAGGGTACGTTAATTTTTTATTTTTTTTTGAAATTACTGTAGCTTCTATTCCAACTCATCCTATAAGACAACGCAGTCGACTCCATTCTTGGATAAATGATGAGGGCTGTATAGGTTGACAATCCGTGTAAAATAAGTCTAATTATGTTAAATTTCTGAACACTGAATTTATTGGCTTGTGTCCACCTTACTGTGACTTACTCTGGTGTTACCAAGCAATTTAACCTTAGCAGTTAAAGTTAAAGTGATAATACCACTTAAGCATGATTTTACTGATAAATGTGCTGATGAAATCATACACAAGATTTTCATTAATGGGTGTCAAAATATAAAAAAATTGAACATATGAAGAAGCCAAGGGGATTCAACATGTGGTATATATACATTTTTTTTGTACCGAGGGCTTATGTAGTGGGTTGCAACTAGTTTGGGTTTGAGATATAGTTGAATGATTGGTTTAGTGTAGCGTCTGTTAGGTTCGAACTAGATTAGAATTTAGAACTATGTTTTCTCCATCCGTATGAGGGGTTTGTGACTTATCCAACTTCTATAATGGAGGACAACTCACTGATTCAATTTTTAATATATTTTCCCTTCAGATTCCTGGAAAAAGTTATTTTGGGAAGAGAATCTGGGATTCTTTATTAGTCGAGCGTTATTTAGGAGTTACCTTTTCTGTAATTTAATTAAGTTTCAGCAAGAATTGATGTTTTCAATTTGCTCTTTGGCATAGTCAATCTTTTTCTATTAATTATGAGCTTATATTTTGTACTTTGCTTTGCAGAATGAATGAATTCCATGAGGTTGAACTCAAAGTCCGGGACTATGAATTGGATCAGTATGGTGTTGTAAACAATGCTATTTATGCAAGTTATTGCCAACATTGTAAGGTTTCACTTTTCTGTTCAATCTGCACTTAATATTTACTCCTAGCATATTAAACCTGTGCGATCATTCATCAAACAAAGATTGCACCTGTGCTTTTTCTTTAATGAAAAAGGAAAATTCTGATCAGGGGAGAAAACTCTATTGGTAATCTGATATTAGTTGAAATGATGGAAAAGGATCTTTTGTATCTGTTCTATGTTACTTTCTTGTGACCGTATAGTTAGCTCATCTGTTAGTCTTGATTATGGAATTTGTTCTTTCTCAATAACTTGAGATTATGTTATCTAAAATTTGAATAATGAATATGATTTGCTTTGCGCTGCTTATTAGTAAAATATTGCTGAATCCCAAATTCGAAGGGAATTTTGTGGTTAATAACTTTTGAATTATGCACGTTGATGTGAACTTAAGAAAAACCGTCTGTATACACACTTGATTGCCAAAACTGTTATATGCCAGAATTTTGCTGAGAAAAACCGTCTCTATACACACTTGATTGTCGAAACTGTTATTTGCCAGAATTTTGCTCAGTTGTAAATTATATCTCAGTTCGAAAAGGCGGTCCAGTTTAAATTAATCTAATGATATGCCTATTCAAAATGTTGTGACATAATTGTCATGGATCTTTACCCTTGATGCTTAACCAAGGTTTATCACAAATTCAAGTCTTTCCAATGTAATAAGAACTATTATGCGTGCCGTGTCTATACTGATTGAGAATCTTACTTAACCAATATAAATGTTATGGTTGCTATAAATTTATATCACATGTTGCTAGTTTCTTTGCTCCACTAACCCTTTTCCTTTTCGTGGGAAAAAAGACGCGGGAAAACGGGAAGTGCAAACTCAAAATTTTTAATCAAAGTTTATTGTCAAGATCATTACTTCTAAGGATTTAGCATAATTCTTTAAACTAAATGCTGAAGAGAGATTCTTATGGTAAATTCCAATATTGGGGCTAGTGTATGTAATAACCCAAATTTTTTATGTACTTATTAATTATCGAATTGGATAATTAATTTTATTTGTAATTATTGGATCAAACACTAAGTATAATATATAAGATAGTGTATTAAATAAGTGGGTAGTGGACCAATTACATATTCTAAATTGAGAATTAGAAGCAAATAACTTTAGTTATTATTTAAAAGGTTAACAAGTGGGTTAAGCCCACCCTTTTTAATATCCTCGTGTCTGATTTATCTTTGAAATTACATTAGGGTTTCATTTGATAAAGTGAGAAAAAGAAGCAAACGGTGAGAACTCGAGACCTAGGGATATCGATGGTAACGTGAAAGCCTATATGAAAGTTAACTTTGGTTAGTTACAAGTTGCTGTAATTCTTTTGTGAAAGAATTATGATGATGGCATTAATGAATTAATGATGTTGTAATGATTGGAAGTAATTATTAAATAATAATTATATTGTAATGATTATGCAATGATCAAGGAATTAAAGATAAGTTTGATTTTACAATTTGAGAAGAAAAGTTACGGCTTCTGCTAGTTCTGTGATGGTAATTTGTGAGTCATAATGATTAACAGCTCCAATGATTTAGTAATGATGATGAGAATGATTAGAAAATGAATAATTGTATGGGTAATAGTTATGCCATGACTGATGAATTAATATAGAATTTGCTATGAAGTATTTTTATTGCTGATAACAGTTTCAGTTTTCATTTCTTTAAATTAGGGGATATAATAATTTGCTAGTAATTCAACTTACTGTGTTGGCTATTACTAGTTTTTAATTAGGAGATGTAATCATTAAGCCATGATAGCAAATTCACATTCGGCGGTGGAGGAAAATTAACCAAACACACCAACGAGTCTAGGGCAGCGTACACTATGCTCCAAATCTATCACGGTGGCATACGTAACGCCCCAAGTATATTATGACAGCGAAGAAATAATATTTCAGTCATTAAATAATTTCAGCATTTTTAAATAACATAGTATATTCGTGGCTGGACAAAGACCACCGATTCTCCCAAGCACACGTTCGTCCCAACACATGGATCACGCAGACAAAACATAATTTAAAAGCAGACTTTGAAAAGCAAGCATCAAAGCTTAAAGTCTCACTTATCTCGCTAAAGAGAAGTTTTCCAACCTTGCAACGTCTAGAACACCAACCAAACAGCCTCCAAAGGCCTCATCTATCCAAAATATTGAATAACATGTCCTAATTAGTCTTGGTAAATAATTTCCACAATTTTAGAACAAGTCAAAATCAAAGTCAACCCCCATTCCAATTAATAAATATATGTATACAATTAAATGTCAAAAGAAGCACTTTAGCAGTGCAAAATTGCCAAACAGTGGCTTCAGAAGCCATACGTTGGCTTATACTCGATTCTTTAAAAAAGTTGGTATTATTATTGACACATGATTACTTCTTATCATGGCTTAATGATAACATCTCCTAATTAAAACTAGTAAAAGCCGAAACAGTAAGTTGAACAAGATTTTCCAACTAATTCTTAAATCCCATCCTTATATAATCAGTACTTTAATTATTTGTCCAATCATTAGCAAATTATTATGTCCCCTAATTTAAAGAAGTGAAAAACGAAACTGTTATTGGCAACAAAAATGCTTTTCCATAGCAATTTCCATAATCAATCCTATATTAATTCATCAATCATGGTATAATTATTACCCATACAATTCAATTTCTAATCATTCTCATTATTGCTACTAAATCATTGGAGCCAATCATTAATTAATCATCATGACTCTCAATTACCATAAAAGAAACGGACATTGTGTAGTTGCAGAAGCCGTAACTTTCTTCTCAAATTATAAAATCAAGCCTATCTTTAATTCCTCAAGCATTGGATAATCTTCACAATATAATTGTTATAATTACTTCCAATCATTAATTCATTATTTCCATCATTATAATTCTTTTACAATTGCAAAATAATTACAACAACTTGTAATTAACCAAAGTTAAACTTTCATACCTGAGACAATAAATTCCTTAGTTTAGCTCCTTTACGTTACCAACGATAGCCTGAGGCCTCTCCGTTGAATTGTTTTTTATTCCTTATCAAATTTAACCTTAGTGTACCTGATTCCTAAGATAAATCTGACATGAGGATATTAAAAAGGGTGTGTTTTTCCCACTTGTTAACCTTTTAAATAATAACTGAAGTCAGTTACTTCTAATTCTCAATTCGTAATGTGTAGTTGGGCAACTAGCCACTTATTTAATACACTATCTCATATATTATAGTAAATTTTCTTCCGTTAGCTTACTGTTTGACTCAATATTTACAAATAAAATTAATTTTCCAATCCCGTAATTAGTAAGTGTATAAATAATTTTTGGTTATTACTGTGTACAACTATTCTTACAGCTTTTGGCGCATAAATTTCAGATTGAGTGGAAAACTGCACTAGAATGTGCAAGTGTTGAAATTAACAACAAACCCGGTATATTCCCACAGGTGGGGGCCTGGGGAGGGTAGTGTGTACGCAAATATTACTCTACCTAGTGAAGGTAGAGAGGCTGTTTCCAATAGACTCTCGGCCTGGTGATGAAATTAAATCTTCCCTAAATTCTCCCAAAAGTAATTGAACAGTTACTTGTTCGGACTATTAGTATATTATTAAGGCGTTCTCTGAAAAAAGAACAACAAAAAGAAAATTTTCATTGTTTAGCTATCCGGCTAGAACCCAGAGTCACCTTGCTAGAATTTTATCCTTGACAGAGGCAAATAATAATATTAAGATCATATGGAGACTAGATCTTGGAACTCCAAAAGGTGATAATTATTGTTGACAATTAATATATATCACAAAAGATTGTTCGGCAAGTGGCTTCGCATGAAGCCTTGTGGCCAAATACTTTTAGAAGATTGTTGCATGACAAGACTTTTACAAGTGGAAAGAAGACTACATGCCTTCTTGGACAAATGACTAACAACACTTGGCATACAAGCCTGGACAAGTGTCAAGTGACTACATCAATTAAGGCTATCATTCTCACCTATAAATAATCTTGTGATATGCATCACTTCCACCCCGTTCAATCGAAGAACAACCATCTTCTCTCATCATTAGCTAGCCACCTAGGCATAGCCTAATCTTTCTTCTTCCTTTTGCCATCATTTCTACCAATAAATACAATTTAAGAAGCTATTTCACAAATGTGAAATATTTCTCCAGGATTAAACAAGCTTACCTTTATTTATTTAGAGGATACATGAATCAGCAAAATATTAAATTACATGTCCATTAACCTCATAAGGTAGGGGTAAAGTCTGCGTACACACTACCTTCCCCAGACCCCACGGTGTGGGATAATACTGGGTATGCTGTTGTTACATGTCTATTAATCACCTTTTCTTTAGTAAAATAACACAAGAAAATAACAACAATACTACAATAATATTGTTTGTGAGCAGAAATACATGAATCATGCCGGGCACTATCCTAATAAACTATTTCAG
The DNA here is from genome assembly GCA_005239495.1 of Nicotiana undulata. Taxonomy (NCBI): domain Eukaryota; kingdom Viridiplantae; phylum Streptophyta; class Magnoliopsida; order Solanales; family Solanaceae; genus Nicotiana; species Nicotiana undulata. The sequence goes on along the minus strand of ML286278.1, from coordinate 176,327 downwards.
AAATGTGAAATATTTCCCCAGGATTAAACAAGCATACCTCTATTTATTTAGAGGATATAGGAATCAACAAAATATTAAATTACAAACCAGCAACAACAAACCAGCAAGCCTAATAAAAGGAAAGTGGATAATGGACATATAATTATTGGTAGAAATATTGGCAAAAGGAAGAAGAATATGCCTAGGTGGCTAGATAATGATAAAAGAGGATGGTTGTTCTTTGGTTGAATTTGACGGGAATTGATGCATATCACAAGGCTATTTATAGGTGACAATGATAGTCTTAAGCGAAGTAGTCACTTATACTTGTCCAAACTTGTATGCCAAGTGTTGTGAGCTTTGCCATTTGTCCAAGAGTGCGTGTAGTCTTCCTTCCACTTGTAAAAGTCTTGCCATGCACCAATCTTCTAAGAGTATTTGACCACAAAGCTTCATGCAAGAAGCCACTTGTAAAACTCCCAAATAATCTTTTGTGATATATATTAATTATCAACAACAATTCGCCACATATTACAAAAGATTTTAGGAATATAAGAGTAAGACACGCTGGATTTGTATGGTCCAAATGCAATAGGTTTGGCGTCTTCTGGAGTGTAAAAGAATTATAATTATGGAAATAATGAATTATATGAGAGTGCAGTGGGGCTGCTCCTATGAGATTTTGGCCTAATATCTAGAGCTCAGATGAATTACCGGCACGCGCATGGCCTAGTGGCGAACATGTGGTCTAGGCCTAGTGGCCTAGTGGCCTAGTGGCCTAGTGCCCCAGTACATTGGCAGGTACGAGAAGAGGCAGAGGGCGGCCTAAGAAGTATTGGGGCGAGGTGATCAGGCAGGACATGGCGCGACTTCAGATTTCCGAGGACATGGCTCTTGATAGGAACATGTGGAGGTCGAGCATTAGGGTGGTAGGCTAGGGGGTAGTCGAGAGTTCTTCCCTATTTGTACCGGGTAGTCTGATAAAGTTTCGTGTAGGTTTGTTAGCGGTCTATGTTGTGTTCACATTGTTGTTTTGCATAGTTTTGTGTTATTGTCCTTTCACTTATTCGTTGTTATTATTTTCTCTCTGGCATCTTTTGTTGTTACATGCCTTTTCTCTTGTTTCTTTTTTGATATTATTGCTCTCCCGTTGAGTCGAGAGTCTCCCGGAAATAGCCTCTCTACCCTTTTCGGGGTAGGGAGGTCTGCGTACACTCTACTCTCCCCAAACCCCACTAGTGGGATTTTAATGGGTATGTTGTTGTTGTTGTAGTGCTGCATATCTACATTGTGTGGTACAAAACCTTAGCTCTCAGTACTATCTACTGAGAAAACTGAGGAATTCTATCATTTTTTCACATCATTTCTACACCAAAACAAAATGAGAAAAGATACAAATTTAAGCTTGTAAGTGCTTTCTGATTTGCTCAGGAAAACTCTCTATTCCTTTGTATCCATAGCCCCTACCAGATGCAAACTGGTACTATGTCACATATTCTTGTCCGTTGCCACTTCTTTTGCTGTCCTATAATAAAGTAGTTTCTTCACTATTCTTGGAATTCTCCCATGCATGTTAAAGATGCTTAGGAGTGCCACAGCTGTGAGGCCATTGAACAGTGTAGAAACAGATAATTTGCGTCTTCTGCCTCCTCATTGCTGAACTAATGTCTTCCAGGAAACATCATTCCCCTATTCTGCAATTTCTGTTAAGTTAGGACTGCATCATGTGCAAGATCCAGCTGAACCATGCTATAGTTTCTTGGGCATTGGTTTTCCTTGCTTTCCTTCATAGCCGAAAGGATTGTGCTGTCGCTGTAGCCACTAGGACCTCATAACTGGACTTTATAGAGAATTTCAGTGTGTCGCGTGGGGTCTTTTAGAGAATCTGGTTTATTTGACAGTTGTTGTAGCTCTCCCAACACTTATAGTCACTCTTTGCAGCTCTTCATCCACTGTAGGGAAAGTAGTCATTAATTACAAGTGATCAAGGAAAAAGGAGTAGCAGTTGTTATCAATTACAAAATTAGTCTTTTCCTCCATATATATTTCCCTTTTTCTATGGATACTAGAGTTTTTCTGTTTTAAATTTATTGTTATTCTGTATATGGACCTACCTTCCTACCTTGGATATTACATAATACTGGATATGAAATAGTCTGTATCAAGGACTTCTCAATGACAATTTTTTTAAATAACTTTCCTTATAGTTATGACTTATTTTGAATAAATGAAACAGGTCGGCATGAGCTTCTAGAAAGGCTTGGCGTAAGTGCTGATGCAGTGGCGCGCAGTGGTGATGCAATAGCACTGACGGAGCTGTCACTTAAGTATCTAGCACCTCTAAGGGTATGACCCTCATCTACACATCATTAAAAACTAAAACATATGCAACCAGAAATTTTAGACCTTGGGTAACATGTCCTAAATTTTAATGTTGTGGCATAAACACTGTTTATAAATCTGATAAGTAGAATTATGGATATATCTGCAAATGAAGGAAGCTTGAAAGGTTCAAATTCAAGTGTGACAAGTTTGATTACCATAGTTATGCAAGGTTAATGTCAATTGGATGATGATTTCGGCTAAATGAAGCTTTTGCAGCTGATTATAATGTAATATCGGGTTCATCCCAAATTACTTGGGACAATGTCTTTGTTTGTCTTTAATTACTCGACTCTTCTCTTTGATAGACAACTTTTACTTTACCATGCATTGAAGTCATTATAAACTAATTTACTTTAGATTCTGTTGATCTTTATTTGACATGCTTTCAATTGATTATTCTACAATTTTACATTAAACTATTGTCTTACATAATTATCATCTGGCTCTAAGTTAACAATCTATCAGACAATTTTCACTTGTGTTCTATACTACTCAGACTCAGTCATTTACTTGGGATGGGAGCAGTTACATTAGCTTATAATAAGTTTGATTGGAGGTAACTGTGGTTGATGGAGGAGGATTTTTCCCCTCCTTTTTTCTAAACCATTTTTCGTTGCCGGAGGGAGAACTTCTGATCTATTTGGGTCTCTATCTAATGCTCAAATATTATTCATTAGCCTAAGGAACTGTGATTGTACCAGCCTCACCATCATAACTTGGTCAAACATCTGTAAACTCCTTGTAAGTTTGTCATGTTGCATTAATTTCCCAAGAGCCTTAGGCTTCAAACTTGCCTGGAGCAACCTTGGATTATAATTATATCTAAAGGTGGGTTGCTCTGATGGTAAGCACCCTCCACTTCCAACCAAGAGGTTGTGAGTTCGAGTCACCCCAAGACCAAGGTGGGGAGTTCTTGGAGGGAAGGATGCCGAGGGTCTATTGGAAACAGCCTCTCTACCCTAGGGTAGGGGTAAGGTCTGCGTACACACTACCCTCCCCAAACCCCACTTGTGGGATTATACTGGGTTGTTGTTGTTGTTGTTGTTGTTCTAAACGCACCCCTGGGCTGTTTTAAAATACGAGTGTGCTGAAAAGACTTCTGCAGCCAACTACTGCCTCTAGTATTTCTTTTGAAGCACACCATCAAACATTTTCAGTTGCTTACTTGGTGATGCTACTGCAATTTATTTGAATTGCCAATCTATTCATCCCTTGCTTATCTTGACCTGCTACGATATTCTTCTTTTCGAATTCAAAAGCCTCTTACTCCAAATGTCATCGGAAGAATGGGAAAGAGAAGAGATAACCGGAGGGGAGTACTTTTAGCTTCTATTCTAGATAAACCCCCGAGTGGTAGTGCATCTAAGTATTTACCTCGTCATGGACTGGCATACTATCTGATTAGGAACTTTGTCCTGTTAATGGTTCATGTATTTGTTAGTGCTGTCAACTGAATATAAATAAATAAAATTAACCACTACTTCAAATGTGACTTCAAATGGGAAAATAAAACTGCTTGATCTCTGTATGACTTCAAATTTGAACAAAACTTGTTAAAATTTGTGTTTTATTATCCTGACTGTTATCCTTCTTTCACCATTGGTTCAGAGTGGAGACAAATTCGTCGTGAAGGTGAGAATATCCGACTCCTCAGCTGCTCGTTTGTTCTTTGAACACTTCATCTTCAAGCTTCCAGATCAAAAGGTCAGTTTCCTCTATGACCATACAACTACCTACTGATGAATAATTGAAGGTCAAAAAAGCGAAGCAATTGTAGACTTCTCATTTGTTAATGCATCTTGTTATTTTTCCCAGCCTATATTGGAGGCAACAGGAACAGCAGTGTGGCTTAATAAAAATTACCGTCCTGTCCGAATTCCTTTAGAGTTCAGATCAAAATTTGTTCAGTTCCTACGCCAGGAGGCATCTAAATAATGTGATTGTCTACAAAATCCAGACAAGTTCTTTTGCTCAAAGATTTTTCAAGGTGCAAATATGCTCTCTTTATAACTGGCCTTAAGTATTTTGTATTGTATATATTCATTCATTTTCCCTTCTATTTTGGAGAAAAGCCATAGTGGATGGAATTAATGTGAAGTTCTCATTACCAATTATTATTTTTTGCTCAAATCATCAATATTTTGGTATAATATAAGGATGGAATGTTTACTCAAGATCACCAACATTCTTGCTTTTAAACTCCCTTTGTTCTAATTTTTAGTTTCCTATTTTGACTTTGATGATCAAATTGACCCATAACAAGTCAAAGCTAAGAAAATAACAATTAAGGACATACTATGAGCTTTCGTTGAAAAAGAACAAATAGACTAGGAATAATTTGTTAGTCGAAGATTATGTATGATTCTTGACTTTTTAGATCGAAATTGGAACAGTTAAATATATCAATACTTCTCGATAAACCTGAGGAACCCGATATACATATATGAATTCCAGAAGGGCGACAATAGACTTGGAGGGTAGTTGTTATTGACTAAATGAAACCCAATATTAAAACTCACATAACATAACAAAATAAAATAGTCTGCCATAATTACATTTCTAGATAATATATAACATACTAATAATATTCATGTTTAGTCACACTCAATAATGTGAGAAGTCAAATTATAGTGTCTTTCACATGTTACATGTTACTTTCCCTTTTTACACGTGATATAATCCTCTTTGACGGGAGCCTTGAAACAATGGTAAAATCACTTTTTGTGTGACATATAGGTTATGTGTTCGAGTTGTAGCATCAGACGTCAATGTAGACGGTCTATATTACACTCATTACAGTCCTTCCCTGAACCCTGCGTGAATACAAGATACTTTGTAAGTTTGTGTATCGGGCTACCCTATTTTTATACAATCTCCTTCTGCTTTCTCCCTTTTTCCAAAGTATTTTCTACAGCAATATTAAACGATTAACTTAGAGACAAAGTAAGTTACCTACTATAATTTATTAAAATTTTCTCATATGTAAAATAATTTTACACTGCATATAATATAAGTTAGTAATTCCTTCTTTATTGAGTTTCTGCTTAGCACGTGCGTATGTTTGGGAAGAGGGTGAAAAAATTGGACATTTCACATGCATGTACGGAAATGAGCTCTATGTTTTAATATTTTTTCCATTGGCAAATTATCAAATATATGTTCCTCTTTTTTCTTCTATTGAGTTATTATTTAAATTTCTCCCTCTAAAATCATATATCATGCACGAGACATGTTTCAGCCTTATTTTCTTTTTTAAAAGAAATTTGGTGCAAAAAAGGATGTTGGCCGTCAGGGACTACCTTTTCTTAAAAAATTATAATTATGAAGATATTTGAAATAGGGTGAAAATTATTTATATCTCCCAACTTTGCTTTAAAAGTCAAACTTCCCCCGACTTTATATATACCTGCATTGAGTATATATTTATAAGGTTCTCACCATTTTTTATTCCGATTATGTAAATAGATACTTTGATTTCTATTAATAAAATTATTGATAAGGAAAAACATTTTATTTCAATTTTTATTCTGCTCATCCTTTATTGTATTCAACATCTATATGCTTGATCATTATTTTTATTCATTTTTGAAACTGAAATTTAGTAATTATATAAGTAAGTTCATAGAATAGATATTAGAAAAGAGAAAAACATCGTGATACTAAAATGTTAAATAAAGATAAAAAGAGATAAATGTTGATCAGCAGAGATTGCTTATATTTTTTTTATTTTCTTGTAAATAGTGACTTTCTATTCATTCCAAAAAAAATAGCTTTACAAATCAGGTAGACGCTGACCATCTACATCTCTATCTTCTATCTACATCAAGTCTGATGCTCTAATAACATCTCTACTGTATTGCTATTTACATCAGCTTAAGGCTTTTTCAGAAAAAGAAAAACAGAAGCATTCTACATACTTCAAATCTAAGAGCCTAGAGGAAAGTAGTCTAATTGTTGCAATGCTCCTTGCCAGCTCTTTATTGTACTCCCTCTGGTATGTATATGCAACACAATCTCTCTGCAGATACTGTCCTTTTTAAGTAATCCCCTTTGAAATCTAATCACATTTTTTCCCCTCTAAATTGTGTACACCAGCATACCAAGTACACAGGTTACAATTGCCCAGTGACCAGATTTCTTTTTTGCACCTTTGTTAATCCATTGGACCTCACCTTGCCAATTCTGAATAGTTCTAGAATGGCCTAACCAATTGAGTAGCCTAGTCCATATTCCTTTTACTATTGGACAGTCAAAAAATAAGTGTTCAAATATTTCATCAGATTGCTTACAGAATACACATTGTTGGGGCACTTGAACTCCAAATTTGATGAGTCTGTCCATTGCTGCTAATCTTTTCTATAGTGCCAACCATAGTATGAACTTATATCTAGGGTGCAGATGAGGTTGCATAGTTATACTCTTCCAATGTACCTTTTGTAATTGAGGGAATTGCATGTGGTATAGCTTACTTATACTGAAATTTCCTCCTTTTTGTAGTGGGACAAGTCTGTTGACTAGATCCCCATGAAAACCCTGCAATTCAAGAACAAAGTTCCTTGTCTCCATTATCTTCCTGACCACCCAAGCAGCATTCTTGGCTATTGGACTGCTTTCCATTGTCCTGTTTCTTATGTAGAAGGTGGGAACCCATCGGATCCATAAGTTGTCCTTCTTCATTGTAATTGCCCACAGGTGTTTTGCAACTGCTGCTTTGTTCCAGTAGTACATGTTTATTATATTTAGTTCACCTGCAGCTTGTGGCCAGCATACTCTGTCCCAAGCAACTAGTGCTTTCTTGGTGATAGTTGATGTGCCAGACCATAAGAATGATCTACAAATGGCTTCAATCATCAGCAATATCTTCTTAGGCAACAGAAAGATCTGAGCCAAGTATGATTGTACCCCAAACAAGATTGATTTAATTAACTGGAGCCTACCAACATATGACAGCAATTTGGATGTCCAGCAGTTGATCTTTTGTGTAATCTTCTCTACTAATGGCCAGCATTGGATAATAGACAGTTTCTTGGAGGCTAGTGGTACACCCAGGTATCTAAATGGCATAGTACCTTCAGTGTATCCCAACTCTTGCATAATGTCTTGCTTTGTGCTGTCTGAGATACATGCTAGGTAGATAGAGCTTTTTCTTGCATTGGCCTGGAGGCCAGATGAGTTAGAGAACTTGAGAAATGGTTGCTGCAGTAGTCTGATGGATGTAATATCAGCTTTACAGAACATCAACAAGTCATCCGCAAAACAAATGTGAATTGCTCCAGCTTCTTACATCTGGGATGGAATTTAAAGTTCCTGTTCTTTGCCAGCTGTGCAAGTTCCCTCTGCAGATACTCCATAACTATGATAAACAAATAAGGGGACATGGGGTCTCCTTTTCTAATGCCTCTTCTTCCTTGAAATAGTTTTGTTAATCCTCCATTCATGTTAAGGGAGTAAGTCACTGTGGTGATGCATTCCATTATCCAACTGACAAATTTAGAAGGAAAGCCAAGCTCTAATAACATTTTTTCAAGGAAGTTCCAATCTAAAGTATCATAAGCTTTCCTGAGGTCTACCTTTAAAACACACCTTGGGGAAATCCCTTTTCTGTTATATCCTTTGAATAACTCATGAGTAAACAAGATATTATCTGTAATGCTTCTTCCTTCAATAAAGGCTGATTGTGGATCCCCAATAAGATCCCCTATTGCACTCTTTATTCTGTTGGTGATAACTTTGGTTATTATCTTGTATAGAGTGGTGCAACAGGCTATAGGTCTGAATTCTTTGACTTGGCTGGGGTTTGGCACTTTTGGAATAACAGTGACTGTTGTACAATTCATCCCTCTATACATTTTGCATATTTCAAAGAATTCCTTGACTGCAACACATACTTCAGACCCAACTATGGTCCATTGTGTTGTGAAGAACTCAACTGAAAAACCATCTACCCCTGGGGCTTTGTCATAAGGCATATCTTTTATAGCAGCTAGGATCTCCTCATTTGTTACATTCTTAACCAGTGTCTCCTTCTGTTGTTGGTCAAGGCATCTCCCTTGTTTCACCACTGCAGCATCTGGACATCTATGAACTTCTCCACTTTCTTCCATGAGTTTGGTGAAGAAAGAGATGAACTCCTTTTCTATTTGGAATGGATCTGTTGGCTCAATACCACTTGCAGTGTAGATGGATGCAATGTGGTTCCTGCTTGTCCTCATCTTCCATTGAGCATAGAAGTATTTGGTATTTGAGTTACGACATTCAATCCAAGTGGCCCTAGACTTCTGCTGCAATACATGTTCTTCTATATGACTCCATTTTTCCATTTCTGTCAAGATTTCTTTTTCCTAGTTGAACAAGCTCTGATCTAGAGGAGAATTTTTGAGTTCCCCCTGTACTATCTCTAGTTTGTGTCTAGCCTGGTCAAGTCTCTGCTGGTAGGAAGCCATATATTTGTTCAAGTCTTTTAGACCATTTTTGAGTGCCTTCAATTTCTTCCAGATTGTGTCCATGGGCTCTTCTTGAGTTCCCTGCTGCCATACTTCTTGCATTATGTTCCTGAACTCTGGATGCTCCATAACATTTTTGTAAAGCTTGAAAGGCTTAGGATGCAATCCATTCTTATGTTGACTGATATGTATGAGGATTGGAGAGTGGTCAGACACCCCTGGATCCATGAATTCAGCTTCTATGTGGCTACATTGTTGCAGTGACACATAATTGCCCGTTGCCCAATCTATCTTGCTATACACCCTTTTATCTTCGTGTAACTTGTTACACCATGTAAAGAACCAGCCAACACTTTTTAATGGGGTCAATTGCAGCACATCAAGTAAATTTTGAAAGCCTTGTGTCTCTGATTGAGTGATTGGTGCTCCTATTCTGTCTTCAATAGTTAGCACATTGTTGAAATCCTCACTTAGTAACCAAGCATCAAGTACATTGGTTCCCACTTGTGCAAGTTGATTCCATAGTTGTTGTCTGAGAGTTGCATCATTTCTGGCATACACCACTGTTAGCAGTGATTTGAAACTATCCTTCTGTACCTCACAATGTATATATTGGTCTGTAGTCTCAATAATCTGGATGTTTACATTGTTTCTCCACATTAGCCAGATTCTGCCATTTGGGTGGTCTTTAAAATTACAGCAATCATTCCAGTCCTTAGCCACCTTCTGCATGATTCTCCTAGCTTTTTTCTCCTTCACCCTTGTTTCTACACACCCAATTACATCTATTTTGTACTTACTCAGAAGGGCTTATTAAGCCCTTTTATATACCAAGTACAGATGTTCATTGGTGGGAAGAGCTGGTTGTCCCAGCATCCCTTGGCTCCTTATCTGTGAGTTGTGTTTGTAGGATCGCAAGCCTATTGCTAGAGGTAGTTGCAGCAGCTGTTAAGTTGACAACTTCTAGATTTCCTCTAACAATGGTAGTTTTTTTACCTTGTCCTGCTCCTATCTTGCTGAGTGCTATGTTTTGATCTTCTGTAGGAACTTGTTTAGATATGGGCTGTTGATACGCTCAAATTACACCTTAAATAGTGTAAGCGGTCGATTGCCAAATATAATAACCCAACAAGGTTGGGGTCGAATCCCACAGAGAACAATATGGAGGCGATTAGGAATGTATGAGAATTATCGCTTATCGCGCAATGCCAAACACTTAAATTTTTGTTGTGAAAATATTTATATCTAATTTCAAAAATATAAACTAACCTAGAAAGCATGTAAAATGATCAATGGCAACAAGTATGGATGCTTCGGGAATTACACTCAAGTAACGATCCAATGTATTTCACGATTTTAGAAATATGAGCAAGTTTATGTTAATTAGCCACGGATAATAATTCTTAATTAGCTTTTCCTAAAGACTAACAAGACTTACTAATTGAATTATTCCTAACCCAATTAAGAGATTAAATACACCCGGATATGGCTACAAGTAGTTCAATCATATCCTTAGGTAGAATCTATAAAATTAAGGTTAAAGCCTCAAGTTCTTGTTAATTAATCTTTCCCAACCCCAAATTATCTTTTCCAAAATTAATTCGTAATTAATGGACGAGTCCTAGGGTTAGCTAATCCCTTTGAAAACATTAAAGAACAAGAATAATTAAAGAAACAATAACTCACTTCATAAATAACTAAAAATCATTCAATACATAAGCACAACAAGGTATTTAATCCACACTTTAAATATGAAAATTTCCATAAACAAGATTCAAGTGTTGGAAATAAATACTACACACTTAAATATTCAATACAAAGCAAGGAAATGAAGAAACAAACATAAATGGGTAAGAAAACCTTAACCACAAGATTGAAATCTTCAAAACTCAAGTGTGTGTGCAAACCCTAGCTTCAATACTTTTTCTTCCTTGTCTTCAAGACACAAAACAATGTTTTAAAGATCCAAAAATATCTGCCAAATCGTGTATAAGAATGGTTTGGGGATAAAAATATGAAATGTCAAAACTGTCCAGTTTTCGCCCAATTTTAATGCTTCGTGATCGCGGAACAACAGTTGCAATCGCGTAAGCTCAGGTTCTATACCTCTGCGATCGCGGACAACCTTTTGCGGTCACGGCTCAATACTTCTGTGATCGCAAACCTAACTTTGCGGTCGCAAAGAGCATCACAGGCTGGTCACAAATTCCTTCTCCGTGATCGCGTAAGCATCATTGCGATCGCGGTTGACATCTTCATTGACTTCTGCGATCGCGAAGAGTATTTGGCTTCAGTCATTTTTCATCATTTTTGCCCCCCTTGACTTGATTTCTTCCATTTCTTCTCCAAATCACATGACATCTGAAAATTGCCAATAATCCTCAGAAAATGTCCTAGTTTCCTAACAAAATTATACCAAAGTTTAAATATTAAGAGGAGATAAGTTGGTAAAATACCAACTTATCAGCTGTACACTTCCTGCATTAGGCTTTCTCAACTGCTCTTCTTTTTGAGTTCCAGATGATTCTGCATTATTTGAAGTTGAAGAAACATGTATCTTCCGCACCCATTGTTGAGTGATCTGCTTCTTTTTCTTAGTCCTTCTTATTTTTCTTGGTTGCTCCTTAAATTCCTCCTCATTTTCCTGCTTTGCCTTTGCCCAGCATTCTATTGTATCATGACCAATTCTAATACAATCACATCAAAATTTGGGCCTCCAGTCATATGCAATCTGCTGCTTTATGACTTCCTTTGGTGTTTGCATCTCAAAACTCTCAGGGAGTGGGTGTGATACATCGGTTTCCACCAGTACTCTGTCATACGAGGCCTTCTCCATTTCAGCTATTACCCTATCAGTATATAGAGGTTTCCCTACTACACTAGCTAGCTTGCTCAATGCTTCCGTGGACCAATATCCTAACGGGAGCCTAGGGAATTTCACCCACAAAGGAATAGTGCTCAAGCACTCTAGGTTAAAATAGAAATCGATTTTCCAATGATGTAGGATAAATGGTTTGTTATGGTAAGTGTATGGCCCTGCATGAAGTACTAGGTCTCTATCTTCTATACTTTGAAACTGAAAAATGTAGTATCCCTCGTCATGGTATAGAATTTTTGGCTGTGCTACAAAATTCCATACATTGGTTACATAATTTTTCAGAGACTTCTCATATGGATTATCACCAAGGACATACCCAATTAGGGCATTCTTTAGCGATTCCTCCTGAGCCCTAATGTCCTCCTCTATTTGTACGACAAATGTGTCATCTCTCATAGAAGGGGGAATAATGGCTTACCCATTTGTGAACTTCTGTATTCCTTCACAATTTTTGCCTTTGGTTGTTCCTGTTTGTCATCTGCTGCCCTTTCCTTAGCAATTGGTGCTTGCTGAGTTGAGGTTCCTGTTGCCGAGAATTGCAATCTTCAGTGTACCATTGATTTCTCCACTCTCAGATTCGCTTGTTGTGCATGCGCTTCAATTCCTTTGCTAGATGCCTTTTCATTTTCCTTTTCCTCCAGAATAGGCTGAAATTTCTGTGGTAGAAAGCTACCAAAGGTCAATGGTTGTTGTCCTATGGCCGGAGTGATTTTCTATTCCTCTCCTGTCAATGGATGGTGCTGGAAGATTGTTGGTGCACTACCCATACCTGTGAGCCAACGCCCCATTTGAGAAGGGGCAGGTGTTTCCATGGCTTCTTCATCCCCCTGAGAATTAGGGTTAGGAAGCTTCTTTCGTTGCTTTGTCATGGCGGATATCGTACGTTAGCTATCCCCGCTAATCGTGCGCCTGCAAAGCCATTTCTCCTCAAAACTAAAAGCGTAACCCGATTGCTTGCTTATATTTTGTCTTTTTTTCTAATATCGATATTGTTTGAACTTATTCTGTTAATACTCTTTCGGGATAAGATTTAACACCGTAGGGTTTATTAATGAGATTGGATCTCTTTCTAAAATTATTTAGAGAAAATGTTATCCAATTCAAATTGTTTTCCAATTAATTACTAAATATATTTCTAAAGACTATTAACTGTTAAAACTCCTATAAATATCCAAATCCCAGGAACTGGAACTGGAACTGGAACTGGAAGGACTACGACGACTTTTCTCGCATAACATAATAAAATAAAATATTCCTATAAAAGTATGAATTTATCAATAATAAAAAGCTTAATATTCACGTGCAGTCCTACTCACTAATGTCAGTCAATTTTTGATTTATTTCACATTGATACATGCTACTTTTCTTTTTCACACGTAGTTTAATATCCCTTCTGCTTTCTCTTTTTTCTCCAAATTTTTTTCTCTCTTCCAAAAAAGAGAAAAAATCTCTCTTGGTAAAGTGAATGCATAATTATGAGCCTCTTAATTTCTTTTATTGATGAGCTCCTGCATTACATGTGGGACTGTGGGTCGTTAAGGAAGAGAGACCTACATGCTAGAAATTTTACCTCCGGTAGCAAAAGAATACACGTTATTTATTATAAATCAAAATTATTTTAAAATATTATTTTCTTTAGCCACCTTTATATTTTATAGCAAAATAAACATTTATGGTATATACTACCATTGAGGTATGAAATACGCTATTTATGTTTTTCCCTCTCTCTTAGACATCTCGACATACCTATTTTTAAGGTGATTGGCGTTATTGTATTCATGAATAAAACAGCGCGAATACAACTGAATACATGCGCGTATAGCTGGACTGCCCTGATTTTAGACGCTTGTTACTGCTGTATTCATGAATACGGCAGCGCGAATACATGCGCGTACACCTGGACTGCCCTGATTTTAGGCGTTTTTTACTGTTGTATTCATGAATACAGCAGCGAGAATACATGTGAATACATGCACGTACAGCTGGACTGTCCTGATTTTAGGCGCTTTTTACTGCTGTATTCATGAATACAGCAGTGCGAATATATGTGAATACATGCGCATACAGCTGGACTGCCTTGATTTTAGGTGCTTTTTGCTGTTATATTCATGAAGAATACATGGCGCTAATACATGCGACAACTGGACTACCTGATTTTTAGGCACTTTTTGTTGCTGTATTTATGAATCCAACAACGTGAATACAACGAATACACACACCGTAACAATTGAATAGCAGCTACAAGAAGTAATTATGTATATGGTAGCTATAGGAAGTTATTAGCCACTAAACAATAGTTATTTTTGAAAATTCCTCATATTTTAATGGGTCTATTTAAAATTTCATCCTTTCATAATTTTATGTCACACATGAGCGGTAAAAATCAAACTTTTCGTCTATGCCCTTAAAATCAGCGTCCAGTGGCGAATCCAGAATTTTATACAAGCAGATTCAGTCAACTGTTAGGATAATCAACTGTATAAGCGTATGGTAGTAATCAATTGTATAAATGTATCGGTAAATAGAATTTGGGCACAACTCTATTTTGTTAATCGCATATCCTAAATTTTTTTTTTAAAAAGTCGGGGAAAATAAAATTCAACAAGGTTAGCAATTTTAACAAACAAAAAAAAATATCTACCCACAACATTAGACGGTTAAATTAAAGTTACTGTATTTTTGTGGTTAGAGATAAATGAGAAAAATGTTAGCACTACTACTCAGGGCCCGTCCACAAAGCAGGTAAAGCAACGGCTTTAGACCCCATATTTGTTTATGTCTTTTTTTTTTCTCGCCTAATAGGCTATATATAATTTTTTTGTAAAAAAAGTTATGTAAAGTGAAAAAAGTTTGATTTATTTATTTAACAAATAAATAGATGAAGGATTTGAAATTAATATCAAACCCGAATTTCATAAGAAACATGTAATATATAGGAAGAAATAATGTTAATAGTGAAATCTCTCGATGAGTGTTTTAGAGTTAATTACTTTTTATACATACTCCCTCTGGTCCATAATAAATGACTTTTTAATATTTATTGTGCCCCTCAAGAAAATATTGACTCCTAGAACAAAAATGTATTTTGACGGAATTATCTTTAATTAAAATTTATATGTTATTAACTTGACACATTGAGATATGCAAATAAGGGCAAAATTTGAAAAAAAATAAAGTTAATTCCTTCTCAATTATATAAAAGGACACTTATTTTGGATCAAAATAAAAGCCAAAAATTCACTTATTATGGACCGAAAAGAATAGTAGATGAGGTTATTTTTTCACTTTAAAATAAATTTAAACAATTAGAGGCATATGAAAATATTTTTAGTTTTCTACCTAGCGGTAAGAACTGTGATCAATAGATGATGGAAATTTTAAAAAATATTGCCTTCAACTTGAATTCTCCTTAAATAATAAAAATTAACCCGATATTGATAGTTTAGATTCATTTTCTGAATAAAAAATATTAAGGAAAATATTACCATTAGAAGATAACAATTTAATTGATATACTCAATCAATTAAAAAGATTTGATAATTTCCAAAGCCTATATTATTTATAGAATATTATTAATAACTCCTATTACCGTTGCTTCATTAAAAAAAAAAGTATTTCAAAATTAAAATTGATAATATCTAAGATCAACAAGGTCTCAAAGATGCATTGACAGAGGTTCGAGAACTTGCGACCCTTCCTACATTTTGAACCTGCTCGACCGTTGCTTTACAACTTCTATTTGTGTCAAGTGGCTGCAGGTTATATATATATATATATATATATATATTCTGATGAAATTAGCAAGTAAAATAATAATTATTTTTGATAAAGCGGGTTAAACTGACCCCCTTCTTATAAGGTGGATCCGCCCCTGCCAACGTCTATAAATGAGGGACGTACTTGAGTAGACTGGACAAAGAATAAGGGGTCGTCTGGTAAATCATATAACGCATTTAACTATGATTTAAGAAATTGTATTTGAGTTAATACATCATTTATTGTGATTTTAAATGCAGGATAACTAATTCATACCAATCGGTCTATTATTTTTATCCGACTACCAACATGAAATAACTAATTCATGTTTATGCTATACATGGATAAAGCATCACAAGGACAAAATTATTTTTTTTGTCTTTTTCCAAGAAGCGTACAAAGACCAAATATCCTAGGGTATAACTGTAAATTTATGATTTATTAGTTAAGAACTAGACAAATAATTTAGAAGGTATTTTACCCAATTTTAGTGCAATAAACCAAACATCCAACAAAAAATAATCCATATATTATTAATTGTATTATTAATTTTTGCATTATTAATCTTAGCATTACTAATTTATTTTTAATTTGTCTTCAAACCAAATGACCCCTAAAGTATTTCAATTTTTCTTTGCTTATGGAGTCATACAAAGAGAGAATAACTTTTATACACATAATGTATGCAGAATTATTGAACATGTAAGTTTTTTAAAGGCTGAATACATACGGAGATACTTAAAGTTGGCACGATTATTCATTTAGACACATTGAACACTTATACTATCCGAAATTTATTCCAATTAAGCACTTTTTTGACAATCAGCCAAACTTACAAAGTTTGTGCAATGCAC
This sequence comes from Nicotiana undulata, assembly GCA_005239495.1. Lineage (NCBI taxonomy): Eukaryota > Viridiplantae > Streptophyta > Magnoliopsida > Solanales > Solanaceae > Nicotiana > Nicotiana undulata. The sequence continues at coordinate 160,032 of ML286278.1, read as the reverse complement.
TCGCTGCTGACGTGACGAATAAAAAAAAGGAAATATGTTATTTTGAGTTTAAAAAAAAAGGAAAAACTATGGTGTTCTTCACTATTTTTATGTGTGTTCTTGTTCCAAACACGATTTTGATCCAAATTTTTAAGAGAAACTCCTCCAAATTTGTTATAGCTTCAGCTAAAGATTCCTCATGACGACCCGAAGACAACTCCAATATTAATTTCTCAAACTTTCATCAAATCAAGTAACCCATTTTAAACCTTCAAGCTTTTTAAATACCCCATTAATGGTGTTTCTATTTGAAATGAAGAAACTCAGACTCATTTAAGTTTTAATCAATAAGGGGGGCTGCTCTTGTAGAAGGGAGACGGTTGGGGATGGGTGAGGTGGAGAAGAAGGGTTCGTCCATGGGGGTTAGAGAGGAGGGTGGCGGAGGGTTTTGTGGTGAGGAGGGCGGAGTTTGGCGGTGGCTGGTGGTGGAGAGAAAGAAGAAGAAGAAGAAGGAAATAAATCAATGGTGGAGGCACAACAATGGTGAAAGTGGAGGAGGGAATGGTGGAGATGGTGGTGGAGAGAAAGAAGAAGAAGAAGAAGGAAATAAATCAATGGTGGAGGCACAACAATGGTGAAAGTGGAGGAGGGAATGGTGGAGATGGTGGTGGAGAGAAAGAAGAAGAAGAAGAAGGAAATAAAAAAGAAAAAAAACTAAAAAATCTGTTTTTTCGGGGTCTTCACACGCCTATATTGGGTGAAACTCACTTTATGTCTCAACTCAGCAATAAGTGCTTAATTAGAATAAGTTTTGGGTAGTATAAGTGCTCAATAGAAATACCTTGAGTTTAGGTGTCTAAATGAATAATCGTGCAAACTTTAAGTGTCTCTGTATGTATTCAGCCTTTTTTAAAAGCTAAGTGTAGCTAATGACGTCACATCATTCCGCATTTATATATGACTCGGGAAGGGGTACCCTCCTAATACAAGTATTAATGGTTGTATTCGCGACTCCAACCCAAAATCCATCACATTTCAAGAGTTAGCACAAAAAGCTGGAGGAAAATTCATATGTGAAATGTCCAGGCGACCAAGACTTTATAACCAGCTGAATCAAACCTTATTAAAACAACATGGGCATTATCCTCAGCAGCTGAGTCACTACTGACCTAACTCTTATATCCTGGAATCTCTTCAATATGCCCTTACTTTTCAACTTTTATCCCAATCTTTCTTGTCTTCCTAAAGTTCATGTTCTTTCTCACGTGACCCACCAAGTTTCACTTCTTCATCCAATATCATCCTCCACGTCATTTTTAACAAAACCGAGCATCCTATTTTATTTCTTCTAACTACTACCGGGGTCCCCATTTTCCACTATATATATGGCCCACCCCTTTCACTTTTCCAAGCCAATCTCCTTTTTCTGTTCTAGTTTTCTGTCAAGCATTTTATCAAACAGTTTCTGCATAATCAATCTCCCTTTTTCTATCTTAATTTTCTTTCAAGCATTTTGTCATACAGTTTCTTTATACCTTTCTCCATCAGTATGATCAACAATTTTGAAGCTGATGTAAAATTTCTACAAAACCCATCTTTAATTTCCCAATTTTTTTCTCTTTCAGCAATCGAAAAGGTTCCCCAAGTGTACAGTTTCTGCAAATGGGGTGCTCTAGTTCTTGCCATTGTTGCTTCTTTCAGCAGCTTAATAAGAAAAAGCAAGCTTTTATTCATTTACGTTCGTAAATTAAAGCCTTCTGCTGAGCCTCTTCTTCAGTATCTCAGCGAAGACTTCGACTTCTCAGATGATGATGACGACGATGAATGCTCATCGGTTTCATCAAACGACGAAGAGTTAACACCAGTTGATGAAGATTTTTCAGTTGCAGGTTCGAGTTTCTACTTCAAAGAGCAAGGACAAAAAAGTAATTTAAGACTCAGACGGCGACGGGGCAGCTACGAACGGTTTCCCTTAACGGAGTTTGCTGCCGGGAAAAGTGTCGTAAAGTTTTGGGATAATTTAACGTTAGGTTTAGACTTTAATGATTCTTTTAATATAAGCGATTTTACGGTTTTGTCATCAGAAGTGAGAGGTGAGAAAAACGGCGTCGTTTTATCTGCTTATGACACGAGAATGAGGCGTCAGTCGCCGGCGATATGTGCCGAGTGGGGCACTGGAAAGGTGTTGGGAATCAGTGGTAACGGCGTCGGGAAAGTTTACGTTAGAGATGAAGTTGCTGGAGTTGTAACGGTTGGTGACATGAGGAACGTGAAAACGCCGGTGCAAACGGCGCCGTTATCTTTGACGAATAGTACGGTGGCCGTTTAATATAAATAAGTTCATATTGTTACGTTTAATTATTAATGCTTACATTATGATAAGTTATCTACGTGTTCGAATCGCAAAATCAGTTGTTAATACAGAAAAAATTGTCAAATAATTAATTGAAGTATACCCTTCTTTGTACATAATTATTTTCAAGATTATATAAAAGAAAATTAATGGTTGATCAAGATGACTTTCCATTATTTAAGTTGACGATGGAGAGTGGTTGTTTAGATATAAGTATTTTTATTTGATTTCTACATAAATTATGATGCAAGGTTTTCTTAATGATTGTGTTTGATTTTGCTTAGCTGGTGATTATATACCTACCATTTTATTGATTAGATTCTAAGAATCCTTTCAAGATTTTATTTCGAATTAACTAAATTTAGATCAGATTTGTATAATAGTTGTAGAATACATCAATGAATGAGTCGCCTTTTAATTTACTCAGAAATTAATTGCTATACAACTATTTAATTGTGTTTTTCTTTCTCTATATTCCCTTGACAGAGCTCATTTACGGCTTGATTTTGGAAATTAACGTATCTCAAGTTGACCCAACAATTTGTATTTGTGCGATTTGCTGTAATCACAATTTAAAGACACGGATTTGGTGCAAAAGACGATCAGCAGCTAACTTTACTTGTTGGAAATATACTGTTATTTCTTAGAAATTAAAACAAATCACCGCCCGTCGTGTATTCCCTCTTATGTCTTCTGTAAGAACGAGAGGGATGGGCTCCCTTATGTCTTCTGTAAGAACGAGAGGGATGGGCTCCCCGCTAACACTTTTTCAGATATTCCTCCTTCCAAGGTCGCTCTCTCGAGCCGTACTCTATAAAACATGGAGAAATAATGGCGTTAGGATAAAACAAAAAAGACAAAGAAAGTAAATTCAACAACATAGAATTTATTTTAAAGAAAAAAAAAAGGAGAGATTGATGCGCCTAAAATATTAAAAGAATTTAAAATTAGATAAAAGTTGATCATGTCGAGTAATATATATTATTCATTTCCTTTACTTTACAAGACATTATTAGTATCTTAAGAGACAACCTTTTTTCCTTGATTTTCATTAGTTCTTTAAATAAAAGTTTCTAATTATGTGAATTTCATTAGAAAAAATTAAGAAATATAAATTTACATATTGAGACAAAAAATAAGGAGGTTTGACACTCATAATTCGAACATTTCATTTTTCTTCTTCTTTTTGTTTCGAATGAAGAAAGTAAATATGTTACTCCCTCCGATCAAAATAAGTGATTTTTTGGCCTTTTTTTTGTGGTATAAAATACGTGATTTTTTCAGATTTCGAGAATGAATTAATTATTTTTTTCCTACATTGCCCTAAGGGTGTTAACCGGGTGGGCCAGGCCGGGCTGGGTAGGGTAAAAAGTGAACCGCACGGATTACGAACCGGGCCGGTTACGGGTTTGGCTTAACAGGTTCGGGTTTATCCGGATAAAAATTAAACCGTAAGGGTTACGAGTCAACCGGGCCGGGTTGGCAGTAAATTAATTTTTTTTGTATTTGTTATAACTATAGTAAAAATATAAACAAAAAAACAAACTTATAAAAATAGTATTTGAATAAAGGATGCAAATACTTTAAAATTCTTATATTTGAATATATCATTAAGAATTTACTTATAATTTGCAAGTTCACAACTTCAAACTTACAAATTAAAGTTTACATTTAATACTTCAAATTAAAGTTCAAACTTGCACTTATCATTGCATAATAAATTAATAATACTTCAGTCTTCAAATTAATCTAACAAACTAAAACATTAAGCATAAGTGCATAATACGTCTAATAATATTTAAATAACATAAATTGTCTCAAATCAAACGAATTTTTGGTGGACGCTCAAGACAAATCTTCATATGCCTCCTTAAACAGCATGTGCTCGTGCACTTTGGACGAAGATTTATGATTATACTACAAATCCTGCACTTTACTTTGTAAACTTCTTCATTTTCTTCTACTACATCAAAGTGTTCCCAAACATATGAGCGCACTCTAGAATCACGGGACATGATTTAACTTGAATGAGCGAATATGAGATTGAGAAATGAGAGATGAGTGAAGAAATGAAGAAGAGGGGGAGGGGTGTATTTATAGTTTTACAAAAGGTTAAATTTGTAATTTTAAAAAGTGTTATTTTTTTTTTAAAAAGGCCCAAAAAGGGCCATTTGTGCAAATCAGTCGTTAGGCAACGACTCCTTTGGCAGGTGACCGTTGCCAACGGTCTAGTAGGCCCCACAAAATTAAAAAAAAAAAAAGTAGCCGCTAAAACCGGTCCGGGCCGGTTTAACCGGTAAGTGCACTGTTCACTTTGATCGGTTTGGACTGGTCTGGATAACTGCTAGAAAAAAAGTAAACGGCCCAACCCCCCTTACCCCTTAAACCCAGCCCACACGGCCCCCTTTTGTATCGGGGTGGTCCGGTTCCGATTTCAACCGGTCTGGAAACGGGCTGACCCGACCCGTTAGACACTTATACATTACCCTTGGAATAAATAATGTTGAAATATATGTTAAGAGTATTTATGTGACATAGTAAAGATTAATATGACCTGACGCTGAAAATTCGAGTATACAAAAAAGTCACGTTAAGTGCGCGCAATTCAAAGCCGCAATTTGATTTTGATAGTTCAATTCCATGAAGCGAGTCAGCTCCAAGAGGGAAGACATTCCAACAGAAAAAGAGATTTAAGAGTATAAAATCCCATAATTTCAATGGGTCTTTTCGTGTTTTTATTGAAAGTACGTTTTTTTTAAAAATAGATTAAAATTTGGGGAGTAGGCTGGCGCTTGGGTCAGTGTGATTGGGAAAACTACGAGGAGGCATATGAGCGGACGCAAGATTTTTCTTAAGTGGTATTGCATTTAATAAAGTGAATAAATAAATAAATTACTGTCATGATACACATAAAAATAATACAAATTCGAATCTTATTAAAAAAATGAATTCAAGTATAATACTAAAATAATACAAATTCGAATCTTATTAAAAAAAAAATTCAAGTATAATACTACAATCCTCCTCGATAAGTTTTTATTTTTTGAAATGTATTCAGAATATTCTTGCTAGACATAATAGTAAATACTATCTTTTCTATATATAACACTAAGTAATCACTTAAAAACTATTTCATTATTTGACTTTACAATTTGGGTTCAGACCAACTTCATCTTCCCCTTAAGAAAAAGATAGAAAGAAAAAAATAGTAAGAAAACTCACCATGGAGCATATTTGGAGGAAAAACAAGTTTTTAGTAGAAAACGCTGAAATCTTACTCAGCATGAAGCTGCTCAGGTTCGGTCCTAAAAATATATTTACTATATTTCGTACGTTTCGGATATAGCACGTCCCTTTTTTTTTACTATATGAAATCCAAGAGATACGTGACCAGCAGAGCTAGCGAGAAGTATATGTAAAGCTGCGTCCTTTTTGTTTACTTAATAAGATATGTTTTGTACATATTAATGGTGTCTTACACTAAGGTGCATCCGCCCCTAAGGAGCCAGATTCAAGATTTAAAATTGTTGGTTCAACTTTAAAAGACAAAATACATAAGTTGGCACCTGAATTATGGACCAAATCTCTGTTACACACTTTCTCTGGGCGACAATAATATTCACACTCAACCTTTTAAAAGTGTCTAAGAAACACTGCTTTTTTCTTGACCGTTTAACTTAAATATGGGTAATGCCATACACTAATAAGGTCGTGACACGTGTCATTAACATAAATACAACAACAAACCCAGTATGTTCCCACCAAGGTGGAGTCTGGGGAGGGTAGTCTGTACGCAGACCTTACCCTACCTCACAGGTAGAGAGGCTGTTTCCAATAGACCCTCGGCTCAGGAAGGGTAATAAGAAGAAGTGGAAAGCAATAAAATAACAAAGAGGGAAGAGAAAAGAAAAAGGGAGATATAAAGGATAAGTAGTACCACAAGCTGGTCACAAACGATCAAACGCCGCATTTTTAGCCATCGTAACTGCTAACTTTGCCTCTTTCTTTGCCTTTCTGTAACACTCCCGATAAGTCCTTTTTTCCTCCTAGTTTGTACTCTCTACTAGCTTCAAATAAGCAGCTTTCTTAGTTTCCACTTTACCTTGGACCTCTCCATTCCACCACCAGTCCCCTCTATGACCCCCGGGAAAGCCCTTCGTGACCCCTAAGACCTCTTTAGAAACTAACCTAATGTAATTCGCAGTCGTGAACCACACACTAGACGCGTCCCCCTACTCATCCAGGCCCTCATAGCCAACAACTTCTCCCCTAACTACTGAGCTTTGTCCTTGGTCAAGTTACCCCACTTTATCTAAGGTTGCCTGCACACCGCCCTCTTCCTCCTACTCCTCTTGATATCCTGGTCCATAACTAGGAGCCTATGTAGGGTCGTGAGGTGCTCACTTGGGATGACCTTGCAATCCGTGCACAAACATTTATCACATTTCCTGCAGAGAAGATAATCAATCAGAGTCTTGCCCATTGAATTTCGGAAAGTGACCAACCGCTCTTCCCTCTTCGGAAAACTCGAGTTAGATATAACCAAATCAAAAGCTATAACAAAATCCAACAATGAATTACCTCCCTCATTCATATCCCCAAAACCGTTGTCACGACCCAAATTTCCAACATTAGGGATCGTGATGGCGCCTAACACCTCACTTGCTAGGCAAGCCAATGTTAGAGTTCGCTCAACTATATCCGTTAATTAATCATTTAAACAGGATAGAACAATTTTAAATTAAACCTGATCTAATGGCTTTCAATAAATAATTCGAAATATAAAATAAATAAGCAACAAATTAAGCCGAGCCACGAACTAATTATATAGATAAATCTAGAACTACCCCATGGTCTGGTGTCACAATTCACGAACTACTAAAGAATACTACAAATAATGGGCTAAAATAAAAATCATGTGACTGTTCTGAATAAAATGAAACAGCGTATATTAAATAGGAGAAGACTCTCGGGATCTGCGAACGCCGGCAGATATATTTCGTGTCTCCGAATAAACGAATAACGCTCTAAATATCTCTACTGCTGGTCGGTACCTGGATCTGTACAAAAGAGTGCAGAGTGTAGTATCAGTACAACCGACCTCATGTACTGAGTAAGTGCCGAGCCTAACCTCGACGAAGTAGTGATGAGGCTACGGCGGGACATTAACAACATATAACCTGTGACATTAATATATACAATAACGCAATAAAATAATTCTACACGAACAAGAAAAATATAACTGAGACAATAAATATAAAGCAAGAAGGAATTCTAAACAGATAATTAAGTACTGCAACAAAAATAAAATAACTCAGCCGCCTTTTCCAGGCCTCAGCTATAACCAACTCTAAAAAAAAAATCCAAATTTTCAAACTTTAACTTTAAATAAAATAGTAAGTTTTCAAATCTTTGTTTTTCTTTGAAAATCAGTAAAATATAAATGTCCTCCCTTATCGCTCCTTGTTGCGGCGTGCAACCCGCTACCAAGTGTCCACCCTTATTGCTCCTCTCTAAATATATCACCCTTATTGCTCTTGTTGCGGCGTGCAACCTGATCCCACCTGTCCACCCTTATCACTCCTTGTTGCGGCGCGCAACCCGCTCCCACTAGACATGTCATATCAATTTATTCATAAATTTTACAATTCAGTCCAAGCTTATTTCCATAATTTCAAACAGAAAACCATATAGCTCGTAAGCTTTAACCAATATCATTTCACAATAAAACCAACCAGAATATATGTAAACACCGTAACGCTGTCAACCCAGCTCAGTATTTATATACCATGATAGAATCAAGAGAACACCCAACACTTTTAACACACATACAACAACAATTGGAAATAAATCAATGAAACCCAATAACCACGTGAACCTCAATAATTACAAAACAGTTAAACTGCATTTCTCACAACTTCCTCAATATTATTAAAAAACAAAACCAACAGGAACGTAAATATATATATATATATATATATATAGAGAGAGAGAGAGAGAGAGAGAGAGAGAGAGAGAGAGAGTGTCTTTTTAGACTCTTGAGCTAACCTATGAGGAATAAGTCTAACAACCTCTAACTTAGTGATCGGAAACAGGAACATGTTGAACAATTCCATTTAAGCAACTACACATACTATAAATAGTGCAGGCATAGACGATTGATATATATAGTTACAAAATAAGCTAATGTGAAAAGAAATTAACATTCCTTCAAACATTAACTCAAGAAATCTTTAACTAGAACAAGATTAACAGCACAAGGACATGAACTCTTCCTATTATTTTTTTGAACAGTTTCTTCCACCATGGCTTTAAACAAATATAATATCACCTAGTAGTAGATCTATGCACTAGATCTGCAAATGGGAAGTCAAGAAATCACAGAAAGACAGAAACTTGAACAGATCTTTAAAGTGGGAATAATCAAACCAAGGGAAAATGCAGAACGATTGAGACAAGAATCAACTAAATAGGAAACGGAAAAGGGATCATGCTTAACATGCAATTTGGTGGTGCATAGATACTCGTCACCTCACCTATACACCACACACATGCATTTCACATAGCAAACAAGTGTGGGTTCCTATTCCCTCAAGTCAAAGTTAGACCAAACACTTACCTCGATTTTGCAGGCCACTCACAACTCAATTATAGTTTTTCCTTTTGAATTCACCTCCAACCCACTCGAATATGGATTTATTTTAAGCTTTATATTGATGAATAAAGCTGAAAATTTACAACTCAATCAAAATAACACAACAACAATTGTCGGACCGAGATGCCAAAATTGCAAACCGAAACCACGACTCTCCTCGCCAATTAACGCTACCTTCTCCCTCCAGTCGTTGACTAATTCAGCACCAACTATGCTGCTTATGCATTAAGTGCGAAACTTTTGTGTCAAATTCCCAAATTTACAAACCTCCACACTCTTCAAATAAAATTGAATTATATAAAAAAGCAAAACTTAGAGAATGGTAGAAACATTGTTTATGGTATGGTATTTTTCTGTTTGTCGAAGCTTTTCCTTTAATCTTGCCAATTTTTTTCATTCTGAAGCACCCTCCAACTAAGTTGATTATAGTCCTTACCCACTTTCATAGAACTCCCATACATTTTAACCATCCTAAGTAAATCATATGTATGAATTTTTCAACTACCATGATGTTCTCCTTGATGCACAATATGATTAGATTATCACTTGTGGTATGGATAACCTTAGCCAAAAGTACTTCACTTAATTTCCCATAGAGTGCATCCCTCCTACCCTTCAGTAATTTTAACACAGTGTTCTACTCATTCAATCTGTAATTGACGCAAACAGGATAAAGGGAAGAAAGATTTGAATTCTCACAAATACCACAACAACTCGTTTTTCTCGTCACCTTCATTGTTTCCAACCCTTATTTGTCCAAGAAAAGAAATAGCAACAGTACTACCATTAACCAATTTCCCGTGGAAAGCCATAACTCACAGACGCAGTTGTTGAAACAAATTGTAGCAGCCTTAATCGACAAAGATGACCAGAAACGAAAATTTCTCTCTTTTGAATTTGGGTATTGTGGATTTATGTCAAGTGTATGAGAGATAGATAAGAGATGAAGTCGGATTAAGATATTTTTTAGATAAATAAGAATGCTATGGTATGGATCTAATTTTGGAATTTATACACGACAAAAATGGGTTTGTAATTGTTTAAGACTGGTGGACTTCGATGCTTTACTTCACGCCTGTCAAAGTTGATTCTTTATTTCCTTTTAAAATCCAGCAAAATAATTTTCTTTTCAAAAATTGATTTCTAAAGCTAGGACCTCGGAATTCGATTCCGAACATATGCCCGAGTCTCATATTTTACTGCGGACCTCCCGGGATCGTCGAAATACAGATCCGGGTCCATTTACCAAAAATGTTGACCAAAGTCAATCAAATCCAAATTTTAACTTTAGAAATTTCTATTTTTCATATTTTCACATAAAAGCTTTCCGGTTTCACGCCCGGACTGCGCATGCAAGTCGAGGTATTTAAAATTAATCTTTTTATGGCTAATAAGCATAGAATTAGGTCTAATTTCATAAAATGACCTCTTGGGTCATCACACGAACCCTCCATGCACATCATCATAAACCCTAGCACTAGCCCTAATATGGCCATTGAAATCACCGCCAAGGAACAACTTCTCTGTGTGCGGGATACTACGCACCATCTCATCCAAATCATCCAGAATCTCTTCTTGACCTCCTGGTCCAAACCTACCTGATGAGCGTGTGCACTAATCACGTTTACAGTAAACCCACAAACTACAAGCTTAATACTCATCAACCTATCATTTACCCTCCTAACCTCGACCATGAGCTCCCTGAGGTCCCTGTCAACTAAAATACCTACCCCATTCTTACCCCCAGCGCTTCCTGAGTACCATAATTTAAACACGTCTATATCTCGTTCCCTAGTACCCTTCCATCTAGTCTCCTGAACACACGCTATGTTAATCTTCCTCTTTTGAAGAATCTTTACTAACTCTATAGACTTCCCCGTCAACATCCCAATTTTCCAAGATCGAACTCTCAACCTAGAGGCTTCCTTACCCCCTTCCCACCCCTGGACCCCACCCCCAGCCCCACCCGAGGACATGACCTTACTCTCACATCGTACACTACCGCCACTATTAGCAAAAAATATCAGGTGAACACAACCACTAAGAACAACTAGCGGGAACAAAGGACTAAAAGCTAGGAAACCGAGAGCTAAATACAACTCAAATGCGCTACTACGAGAACTGTAACGCGAGCAGGCACTAGAACAGTGAATATGCCACTTCTAAGAAACTACCCCTATGCAAACAAAGAATTAAAAAGGGATAATGAAACCTTAAGCTTAAAACACTAGTAGAAAAGATATAAAAACAAGCAAATGATGTCTACCAAAACAATCAATCCAACTACAGGTTACCGTCAAGGCAACCAAAACTAATAGATGTGTACACAAACAAAAATTTCCGGCAAGGCAATAGTAAATAGATGTGCACAAATACAATTCAAGAAAGATAGAACCTGGATTATAGTCGAGATGTCCGGACACGCTTCCCAATCCGCTGAATGTTTCTGCCTCCCGAACCCGTGTGCTCCGGCAAGGTGAACCGGGAAATTGCTCGGCGATCTACTAAAAGAAACAATAAGAGAGAATTATGGATGATCAAATTTCGATGGCGCTGGCGAATTTTTCGGTGAATGAAGGGAATTGATTGGCAGATTTTTCAGTGAATGAAGGGAATTGATTCCAGTTATATTCTTGTGGATTTTTTTCCGTCCTTTCACCCACTCGTATTTCAATGGCGCCGGCGGAAATACTGTGATTGTCTTTGAATTTGTAAATTCTGTTTCTCAGCCAAATAAACTTTTGCAATCTTCTATTTCAACTTCTCCTCTGTCGTTCTTCGCCGGAATTCTGTTGAATTCATGCGGCGTTTCGTGAAAAGACTTTTAGGAGAAGTTGGAAAGGGGGATGAGAAATGAAGGTGCCGATGGGAGTGGTGCTTGACGGCGGTAGTTTCGCCGGCGGAAATCCTTCAAAAAAAGTTTCTTCAAATATTTACTATCAAGAATTATATAAATTTACAAGAAAATCATAGTATCAAAATTAGAATAATCAATAGTGTATCAAAAAACTAAAAGGACAATATAGAGTTCTGTTGAATGCAAGCGGCGTTTTTGGGATGTCTCGTGAAAAGGCTTTTAGGAGAAGCTGGAAAATTAGGGGGATGATCATCATTTTTGGGGTTCAAATATTGTCATTAACATAAATAAAAATAAAAATATAAAATTACACATATACCCTCATATTCTTCAACCCCATCTCTTCCACATCCATCTCCTCTTCCATGGACCACCCGAAAAATTAGAACACACAATTCAACCCAAAAATTAGGAGCCCAAGTGATTTAATCCCAGAAAGAAATAAAAGCATCAAAAGCCAATAAGTCATGGCTCACGCCACCGTATCATCACCACAACAAGGCCATTGTTAAAAAAAAACACAACAATGGCAAAGGTAGATCGAAAATAGAATAAGAACGGCCTTCTCTTTACAACTCCTTGGGTAACATATCTACTGAAGCTTATTTACATAAGATATAAACTAGCTATTTTCATTTATAGCTCTCTTCTAAAATTATGTTTGTCATTTTTGTAGGGGTGAAAATATGACCAAGGAAATTCAGCACGAAGAGGTATTATCAGAAGTAATTTGGATGAGGTTCAGTGATTAATGGAACTCACCACCGAGCAATCGATTACAGCCGAGGTCAAGTGTTACGAGCAATAGTAACGACTAGTTTTGTATTAGGATCTTTAGAGAGAATATTTCATTGCATATTTTCTGTACTTGTACTTTTAGGGTTGTTTAGGGTATGTCCCGTATAAATAAAAATAGAGATAAGTTGAAAGGCAAGTAATATAATATCCTTTGATAAGAACTCTCTTGAAAACCAGACTTTCAAGATAAATACAAAGATCACCTTTCTAAAGAGATTCACCTTTTTTAATTATTATATATCATTCCCATCAGATCCGAAAAATCCTTCAATATTCTCATAGTTACTTGTCATTCATCATTGTCAGAAAGAAGAATCATCAACCTCATTCAATATTGGGTGAATCATCCTCTTTATTTACATTTAGTGCCATTTATTGTTATTTAATGCTTGATATTTCCATCACATTATTGAACTTGAAACATTAAATACACGTTGCATTAAATCTGTCCCGACACTATTCTACATCACCCATGTAGGTTGATTGTAGATATGAAGTTATTATCTTTAACTAGGATTAATCTCTCAAATATTGGATTAGTTACTTTAACCAAAGATTCACATTTTTTGGTCAAACAATTTGACATCGTCTGTGGGGATTTCCTAGTCAAAGTTTTAGTTTCTTCCGGATCTATAAAAATAAGGAAACACAAAAACCTATACTTTCTTGTGTATACATATCTAGCATGGCAGGTAACCAAGAAGAAAGGATGAAGGCGCTAGCCGATTTCACCATCAAGCTCTTAAACACCATCAATGAGGTCTTTGAAACAGAGGGTGAGGACATAACACCAAATGCCTCTCCCAAGCGGATTGGCTCACACCTTCCTCACGGTAGTATCACAACCTCTCATGGTAAAGGAGCCTCCACGTCCACAACATAAGAGGCACCACCGACGGTGAAGAAGCTGCTCGAAGCCTGGCTGACAAACACATTGACCAGCATCCTTGAAAAACCCACTCAAAAGGCGATCAGAGAGAACATAAGGACCCACGTTAGACAAATCGCAGTCGAGAAGCACAACCCTCCTCCTCTCGTAGAAGGTAACACTCACAATGTTAATAATGCAGGTGACGACACCCTGGCAGCCTTTTTAAGGAAGATGGAAGAAATGGAGAACGAAAATAAAATGCGCCGAGACCAAAAGAGCATCAATAAAGGGTAGATAAAACATTGGGCGCCCCAAAACTCTTACCAAAAAGAGACGCCGGTTGATTTGTTGAGAAGCCGTATAGTGATGAAGTCGCACCACATGCCATACCTAAAACCTTCAAAATGCCATCGTACCTGAAAATATACGACGGTACGACAGACCCTGAGGATCATGTGACTCACTATGTTACCGAAGTAAAAGGAAACGACCTCACCAAAGAGCAAGTATCCTCCATCTTAATGAAAAGGTTTGGCGAAAACCTCACCGGGGGTGCATTAACTTGGTATTCGCAGCTACCTGCGCGCTCCACTACGACATTCGAAGAGATAGCCGATAAGTTTGTAATGGCCCATGCCATAGCTAAGCAAGCAGAGGCGAGAGTGAATGATATATTTGCTATCAAACTGTCACCCGGTGAAGGACTGGGGAACTTCCTTTCTCGGTTCAAACGTGTAAGGATGACCTTACCAAATGTATCGGAAGGAACGGTTGTAGCAGCTTTCCGAAATGGGTTGAACAGAAGCGGTTCAAGGGCGACCAGAAAGTTATTGAGTCAGCTCATGAATTAGCCCCCGACCACTTGGGACGAAATACACAACGCCTATTGCGCCAAAGTCTGAGCTGACGATGACGACCTAAACGGGCCAACACAACGGTTGACCTCAGTACAAGCCTAGTCCAGGAAAGACCGGAGAAACGACAACAGAAGAGATCTTGTAGTTCCACGACCCAACCGAGAAAGACATCAACCGTATATCAGAGGCGCCATCATGCCACCTTCCCGCCATGACAAAGACCCGTTTAGGCCAGGAATAGGAACTCACCGAAGCGAGAGAGGTATTCCTCCCTTACTATTTGCTTACAATTTCTGTGTTTCACCCTCAGAAATAGTCTACACACTGGAGAAGCTCGGCCCAAAAGTGAAGTGGCCGAAGAAGATGAGGTATGACCCGAACACCAGAGAGTCTGACGCCCTCTACGAATTCCACCAGGAACAAGGTCATAAAACCGAGGACCACATCGCTCTAAGACAAGAAGGTCGTGAAAAGGCTTCACTAAGGGCACTTGAAAGAGCTGTTAAGAGACCGAGGAAGGGATAACTTTGCTCGAGGAGGCGAACAACAAAAGGGCCCACCAAAACCACCTTCTACAACTCGAATGATTCGAATGATCATCGGAGGGGGCGATGACGCATCAATCAACAACGTAAAATTCACAAACACCCACAAACTCAACGGTCGATTACTCACGAATGGAACGACGAACTTGAAAAGTATCATCTTCGATAAGTCAGATACCCATGGTTTGTTTTTTCCTCACTACGATGCTCTTGTTATCACTTCACGCATATTAGATACAAATTTAAGACGTATTATGGTGGACGATGGGAGCGGCGCGCGCATTATCCATCCTCGAGTACTTGCACAAATGAAACTCGTGGATACACCCAACAAATGAAAGGTAAATCCAAAGAGGCATAGCAATTAACAGGGTCGAGGTCAAGCGGTGATGAAGGGAAGGACGTCATCAAAGACCTCAAAATCGTAGAGGCCACAAGATCAACCGTAAAAGATTTCGACCCCGTCCAACTCGATGATAACGACCATAGCAAGAAAGCCTACATCAGCCACAAACTTCAGGAACTAGGTAAATTCCATCATTTCTTAACTAATAACGCAGAATTGTTTGCCTTTTCCTATGCAGACATGACAGGTATCACGAAGGAGATAGCAGCACACAAGTTGAACGTCGACCCATTTTACCCCCTCGGTAAGGCAAGTTAGGCGGAAGTTCAATTCTGTAATAAATGATGCAGCCTGCGAAGAGGTTGAAAAACTGTTGGAAAACAACTCCATCAGAGAATCAAAATACCTTTAATGGGTCGCCGACGTAGTCATTGTGAAAAAGAAGAATGAAAAATGGCGGATGTGCATAGACTTCACAGATTTGAACAAAACATTCCCGCAAGACTTCTTTCCGCTACCCCATATCGACCAGCTCACTGACGCAACAACAAGGCACGATCTGCTAAGCTTCTTAGCATACTCGAGCTACAACCAGATCATCATGGAAGAGGAAGACCAGGAGAAAACCACCTTCATCACCCACCAAGGAACGTATTGCTACAGGGTAATGCCTTTCGAACTGAAAAATGCAAGGGCAATGTACCATAGGTTGGTGACAAAGATGTTCAAAGACCAACTTGGAAAAACCATGGAGGTCTACATAGACGATATGTTGGTCAAGTCCAAAAGGAAAGAGGATCACATCGATCACATGAAAGAAGACTTTGATATACTTAGGCGATACAGAATGAAAATGAATCCTTAAAAGTGAGCGTTTGGCGTGACCTCGGAGAACTTCCTAGGATCCTTAATATCACAACGAGGCATCGAGGTCAACCCCGACCAAATCAAATCTATAAAGGGGATACCAGAAAACTTAACCAACAAAAAACAAGTTCAGAGGCTGACTGACTGTATAGCCGCCCTGTTGAGATTCATTTTGCGGTCGTCCGATAGATGCCACCAGTTCTTCAGCGTACTCAAGAAAGCTAACATCCTCCTATGGACCCCTGAGTGCATCGACGCCCTGAAAGAGCTAAAGGTCTACCTGTCATCACCCCTACTACTCTCTAAAGCAGAACCTGGAGAACGCCCCCTTGTCTACCTGGCCATGTCCGATGTGGCGGTGAGTGCAGTCTTGGTCCGAGAAAATAAAGGTACGTAATATCTCATCTAGAAAAACCTTAGTCGATGCCGAGATGAGGTACCCAAACCTCGAAAAATTATCCCTGGCCTTAGTTGTAGCTTCACGAAAACTTAGACCCTACTTCTAGTGCCACCCCATCTCGGTAGTCATGACTTTCCCCTTGAGAAGTATTTTGCATAAGCCCGAACTGTCGGGCAGATTGGCCAAATGGACCATAGAATTTAGCGAATATGATATCACCTATCAACCGCAAACATCGATAAAGTCAAAAGTACTTGCCGACTTCAGCGCAAAAATTATGCCTGAAGTCGAAAGAAAAGCCGCCAACACCTCCCCTCAAATACATGATCTATGGATTTGTACACCAATGGAGCCTCTAATGCATCGGGGTTCGGACTAGGACTCGTACTCAAGGTCCCGACAAGTGAAGTAATTCGCCAGTCCAAAAGATGCCCGGACATGACTAACAATGAGGCCTAGTATAAGGTCGTGACTGCAAGATTAAGGCTGGCACTCAAGTACGGAGTGAGGCTAGTCGTCCTACGCTGCGAATCTCAACTCTCCATCAACCAAGTCACATAGACTTTCCATATCAAAGAGCAAAGGTTAGAAAAGTATCACGCCGAGATCTGCAAGTTGCTGCTCGAATTTGATGAATGCCAGCTCGACCAACCCTCGAGCACAAAATATCGAAGCAGATGGCCTCGCCAAACTAGCAGCGACCACTTAAAGCATAACCGGAGAATGAAACGTGGTCAACCCTCCTCTACTCATCGATCGATCAAATCGAGGCAAGGACTATAAACCTATCTTGGGACCGACGCTACCGTATTATTACATATGTGCAGGACGTCGTGCCCCCAGATGATAAAAAAAAAGCCAAAAATCTTTGAATGCAAGCGGCCAGGTACAACGTCATAAACAATGAACTATACAAAAGGACGTATGGCGCCCCCCTAGAAAAATTCTTAGGCCCAAATCAGACACGACGCATTCTAGAAGAAGTCCACGAAGGCCACTGAAGAGCTCATTCCAGCAATCGGGCTCTGGTCAGATGTCTCCTACGAGCAGGCCGTCGACTTCGTGAGAAAATGCGAACAATGCCAAAAATATGCCCTTATGATCCACCAAGCGGGAGAACACCTCCACTCAGTCACCTCACCTTTTCCTTTCATCAAATGGAAATAGACATCGTTGGCCCATCCCAGCAGGGCGAGGTAATGTACATTTTCTTTTGGTTTTAACTGACTATTTTTATAAGTGGGTGGAAACAGGAGAATTCGCCCAGATACACGAACAAGAAGTGATTGCCTTCATATGGAAGAATTTTGTGTGCCTCTTAAGCCTCCCCAAAGATATCAGTTACGACAACGGACCCCAATTCACCGAGAAAAAGATCGTCAAATTCTCGAGAAATGGCATATCAAAAGAATACTCTCTACCCCTTACCATCCCGCGGGCAATGAGCAGGAAGAGTCCTCCAACAAATCGATACTGAACATCATGAAGAATAAGCTCGACAACGCCAAAGGACTATGGCCAGAACTATTGTCGAAAGTGCTATATGCATACTGCACAATGCCAAAAACAAGAACAGGAGAGACACCCTAGTGATTAGTCTATGAGACTGATGCAGTAATACCAGTCGAGGTCGGAGAACCAAATCTGAGATACTCCCATGAGAGTGGGCCGAGGAATGACGAAAAAGAAGGCAGGACCTCGACGAAGCCAAAGAATAGAGAGATATGGCCTACATAAGGATGATCACCCAAAAACAACATGGAGAACGCTACTACAAAAAAAAGCCAAGGTAAGACCACTCAAAGTCGGGGACTACGTACTCAAGGCCAAAACATAGGCAAGCAAAGACCCTCGGGAAGGCAAACTGGGAACGAATTGGGACAACCCATACAAAATCACGGCAACATCAAACAAAGTGTCATTTCAACTAGAAACGATGGAAAGAAAACTACTACAAAACATCTGGAACATCGCCCACCTCAAGTACTTTAACTTCTAAGGAAAAATGTTCTCTGAGTCGTACTTTTTTTCCCTCACTTGTGTTTTGTCCCAATTGGGTTTTCTCGGGAAGGTTTTTAATGAGGCCACAAAGAGGGAATTTCAAGCTAAAGCATGAACACGTGAGGACACAAGTCGACCAAATCATTGCCCTTCCTCTTAATACTTCTCCAGGTCGACCCATGAAGGGACAAGATAGACTGGGACTGGAATACCATCCCGGAAAACATGTAAATTTCTCCAACATATATATAAGCAAAGCACACAAATACATGAAGTTCTCCCATATTTTTTCCAAAACAACGCTGCATCAATTAACCAAAAGTCACATTCGACCTCGTTCGAATCAATTAAAGTGACATCGAAAAAGGGTCTGATCTGTCCCTCTACCAAGAATTTTTTTTCTAAAGTTGTTCCTCGTTATACTATTGGGCCATAAAACTCCATGCCGTCTTACTATCCTACCAAATCTATCCTTAATTAGACTGAGGTGACACGTGGCACCCATTTGTGCCCTTTATACATCTGGGCACATATTAAGCGACCTGCTCCACGAAACCCATAACCCGTAACTCCTTTTATCTTAAATTAGACCCGCCCCGCCCCATTAAGCTGGATGAGCTGGACAAAGTGGGTGAAATACAGACGTATAAATCAAGTGAGTACATTGATTTGACTTAAAATGTTAAAATCTAAAAAGAAAAAGTGCAAAACTACATGGTCTTATACAAAATTTCCCCCTACCCTACCGTACACCTTCTTCTTCCCCCACCCACACTCTTGCCTTCTTCTTCCACTCCCCCCCCAAAACCCATTTTTTAAATGTTCTTCCCTGCCACTGCTTCTCCCCATTTCTTTCTCCATAAATTACATTTTGAGGAGAAATTTTTAGGAAAGAGTTTACAGGTAAAGGGAAAACCACCAGCATTAATGAAGTTTACAGCATCTTTGGGTTTAAATGATTTTTGAAATTTGAACTAGAATATTGTTCTGAAATCTAAATTTTATGCCTTTAATGAGGTGAAATCGTTGAAACTTAGTTGAGATTGGTAATTTTTGAGATCAACTTCGAAGAATCCACCATAATTAAAGGATAGAGATCCTAGGTCAAACTCTTAAAAATGTAAAACCCATTGTTACTGTTCATTTGGGCGTTCCTCCCCAATGATTTTCGCTATATATGTTCCTTTATTCTAATAGAAGTTCGGTCACGGTGATGAAGAGGAATTTTTGGGATCATAAAATTATTACATCTTCAATTTATAACTACCATGAGCAAGTTGAATCTAATGTGCCGTTGTTGTTGCAATAAAAGTCGCCTGAGTCGCTGCTACGAAGGCATTAGACACCGAACAAGCGGTCAGAGAGAAAACATGATGCACAAAGGCCACCGGAAAATTCTTCGGCAAGATGCCGACCATACTGCATGGTCGGAGTTTCAGCTATTATTTCGTCTCCCTTCTGGATCTGGTAAATAGGAAGAACATATGAAAAATAGAACAATGGCTCGCCGGAAAAATGTATTTCCGGTCAGATCCAGTAAATTTCAAACCCAAAGGTTCTCCATGGTTTCCGGCTAATTCTCCAATAGAGATTCCAGCCATCGTCATAACAGTGATGCACGTGGAGAAAAAAAGAAGAGAAGCGGGTGAACTTTGGGTCGGATAGTGGGTTTTTCTTAAGTGAATCGGGTTAGAAAAAATGAAAAAGGGTCAATTAATCCTGTGCAGCCATGTGTCACCTCCGTCTAATTAAGGATAGATTTGGTAGTATAGTAAGACATCAAGGAGTTTTATGGCCCAATAGTATAACGGGGGACAACTTTAAACAATTAATCATAGTAGAGGGATATATCAGACCCTTTTCCGAAGTGACATTCGACCTTGTTCGAACTTACTAGAGTAACCTTCGACCTCGCTCGAATAACTCACATTCGACCTTTTTCGGATAAATTAAAGTGATATTCGAACTCGTTCGAATTAATTAAAGTCACATTCAACGTCGCTCGAATAACTCACATTCGACCTTGTTCGAATTAATTAAGGTGACATTCGACCTCGTTCGAATTAATTAAAGACACATTCGACCTCACTTGAATTAACTCACGTTCGACCTCGTTCGAATTAATTAAGGTGATATTCGACCTCGTTTGAATTAATTAAAGTCACATTCGACCTCACTCGAATAGCTCACATTCGACCTCGTTCGAATCAATTAAAGTGACATTCGACCTTGTTCGAATTAATTAAATTCACATTCAACCTCGCTTGAATAACTCACATTCGACCTCGTTCGAATTAATTTAGGTGACATTCGACCTCGTTCGAATTAATTAAAATCACATTCGACCTCGCTCGAATTAAATCTTATTCGACCTCGTTCGAATTAATTAAGGTGACACTCGTTCGACCTTGCTCGAACTAAGTCACACTCGACTCTGTTCGAGTTAACGTCTACCAACCCGGCCACGACTAAATCCAAAGTTCTTATAGTCAAGGCAACCAAATGACAAAAACATACAAGACCAAACATAGAAGATTTAGAAACAAACAACAAAAATAGCATTCCACATTCAAAAGTATATTTTACAATGGCTGAACAGACGCCCACAAAAGTGAACAAAAAAATTACAAGGGCATAACTATTCAGCAGCACCGTCTTCACCATCGCCCTCGTTAGCAGAGTATGCGTCCTTGTACCAGGCACCTCTGTTCAATCCCATCCAAATCCTCTTCGCCATCACCAGTCCGCGGTGTAGAAGGGTCATAACCACAAGCGACCCGAGCTGCACGCGCCTTAGCACGAGTACCCTCAAACTCAGCCTCAGGAACTCTCCCCGCCGTCATCAAATCCCTGAATATGTCTAGATGGGTGGCCTCGAGAGCGGCGATTTGATCACCAAGGTTCGAGACCTCTTTATCCAGCCCCCAATTCGATCATCAATCTGTGCTTCCCTAGCATGGTCGTATCCATATCATTCACCCGCTCGGACTGGAGGACACATATTTCATCCCCCAACGCCGCCACCTTTGCCAAAACCTCCACCCGAGCTTCCTCTGCCTTCTCCAATTTCGTCATCTTCTCGATTACTTCATCACTCAAAGCGTCAGCCTTGGGCAAACACTACTCAAGCTCGGCCCGCAGAGATGCCACTTGGGTCTAAAGGTCTGCACACTCGGCCTCAACTCCCTTGCTCACTTCGAGCTCTTCCTCTTTATCTCTAAGCGCCCGCTCAAGCTCGGTGCATTTATCGATGATTCTCATAAGCTCATCTTCTTTTTGCTTCAACTCGTCTCTAATAGCTTGGAAGTTACCACTTACACCGAGCCGCCTGCAAATCTCGTGCAATACTCGCTGTACTTCCTTTCCATTTTCTTAAAAATGGCTTTCCGCCTCTCTTCTCGGTGGGCACTCTCGATCTCCAAAATAATGGTCTAAAAGAAAAAGAGAAAGCAGAAGAGGTAGAAAGTCAGTCTAAAAATAAAAAGAAAGAGGGCAAATTCAAGGCATAGAAATTAGGAAGATCAGAGACTTACCCTCAGGGGGAGGCCGGCTATGCCTGACGACATGGCGACATCATTGAATGTCTCTAAGGTCCTGCCCTCCGCATTAGAAGACACAAGGAGGGGACCACGTCCTCCATGTTTACCAACAAGTCATGATCCAGGGAGATGACGATGGTACGAGTGGATCCCTCTAACTTCGCCTCCACCCGTGTGAGTCCTTCACTCAACATCCTCATCAGCAACAACTAGCTCATGGTCGCCCCGCGTGAATTCCTCGGCTCTAATTGTCTCGCCGCCGACATCCACCCTTCTCTTTTTGAGCGTAACCAAGTCCTCCTTGCTCGTCGACGACTCATATATCAAATGTAGCACGGGAGGAACCATAGTCTCTCTTGTTGGGGCCGCTGACGGTCGACTAAGTTTACGCAATGACGGGGGCTGAGAAAAAGTGGTCTTCTGAGCAGACTTGCTCGTAGTCGCAGCAAGGGAAGATCCCGTTGTAGAACTCAATTAACGGAACGCGGGAGTAGGAGACCCCGCCCTCCTAGGAGCTATCCAACCTAACGACAAAAGCAAGGTTAAGTCAACCCCACGATATAAAAAAAGAGGACAACCTTAAGACCGAAGCAACAAAAATTCAAGCAAATGAATCACTGGCTGCGGGAGGCTTGGACCCAAATTTCTTTTGGAAGGCCGACCATTCACAGATTCCCACCGTATGGGGAAAGACCTGACTTACCCAGTCGTGAATGTCTGCAACCAATTGAGGAGGTTCTTTCTCGACTGAACAAAGAAAAAATGGATTTACACTACTACCGAAATAAACAAAATGAACATTCAACGGAGGTACTTACGGGTATAGTTCCACGCTTCAGGATATCCACTAGTATTTGTCACTACGTCCTCGGTCTTGACGTAGAAAAAGTTAAACCAGAATGACGATTGGCCTTATCTTCCATCTTCATTAGCAAACCCTTACTTCTACAGTGACGAAGGTTTAACATCGTCTCCCTATGGAAACTTGGCGTGAAGAGATGCATTAGATGGCGAATAGAAATTCCATAGCTGGCCAGTTCCGCGTACTTTGTCAATATAAGGATGCGCTTGTAGATGTAAGGGGAGAGCAGGGTTGGGCAAGCGTCGTAATAGCGGCAGAAGGGAAAAAAATAGCCCAAGTAGAACAGATGCGCGTAGAATGCACGATATCCAGGACGGTGAATCTGTACCACGTCGCGGCCGTCTAGGACCAGGTTAATGTGGGCCGGGAATGTGAACTTGGACCTAAAGTCATCAAGGGCAGCCACATCCATTTCAGATTCTATAGGCTTGGGATCATCCGTGGTTGTATCGAGAAGTCCGACTTAGCTTTGTCATTACGAGGAATTATCTCGTCTACAGAAGGGAAGCTCTCATCCTCTGCAACAATGGCAGCCCCGTCGTCATGAGATGGCATTCTCACTGCCAGTTGAATTGGGTCAGAGGTCTCTATAGAACTAGAAGACACATTAACCATCTTTGGTTATTTATAAGCGCAGAAAGTACAAACGTAGAAGAGGTAAGAATAGAAAAAATCGCTAAAGCTATAGAAAACAGGGATATGAAGGTGGAAACAACAGAAACACGAACATAGGAGAAGAAGAAAGAAAGATATTGAGGTTGGAATGCCTGAAAACACAAAGTATCAAATAAAGGGCTTCCAATCCCTATTTATAAAAAAACCTAGGCACCCTAATCAAGAAAACCAAGTCGATGCACAAATATCGATATGGCAGAGACGCAAGAAGCGATGCGACGTATTAGGAAAATACGTAATAATGACACATGATGTCGTGACATCATTGTGAACCAACTATGCCTCACAAAGTGCCACGTTATCACCTCGGCCGTGATCGTTACTACACGACATGCCTACCTGAATTTCTCAACTGCGAATAGCAAAGTCCGCCCACCGAGTTCGTTCGAGAGACGACCTTGATAAGCGGAGGAAGTAACTATATGGGTCAAAATCTAACTAAGAAAATTCAGCACAAAGAGGTATTATCAGAAATAATTTGGTCGAGGTCGATCAGTGATTAATGGAACTCACTGTCTAGCAGTTGATTACAACTAAGGTCAAATGTCACGAGCAAAGGTAACAACTAGTTTTGTAGTAGGATCTTTGTAGTATGATCTCTGCACTTGTACTTTTAAGGTTGTTTAGGGTATGTCCCACACAAATAGAAAGAGAGATAAGGTGAAAGGCAAGTAATATAATATTCTTTGCTAAGAACTCTCTTGAAAAGTAGACTTTCTAGATAAATACAAAGATCACCTTTCTGAAGAGATTCATCTTTTTATATTATTCTAAATCATTCCCATCGGATCTGAGAAAGCCTTCAATATTCTCATAGTACTTGTCATTCATCATTGTCAGAAAGAAGAATCATCGACCTCATTCAATATTGGGTGAATCATTCTCTTTATTTACATTTAGTGCAATTTATTGCTATTTAATGATTTATATTTCCGTCACATTATTGAACTTGAAAAATTAAATACGCATTGCATTAAATCTGTCCCGACACAGTTGTACATCACCCACGTAAGTTGATTATAGATTTGATGTTATTATCTTTAACTAGGATTAACCTCTCAAATATTAAATTAATTAGTTTAACCAAAGATTTATATTTTTCGGTCAAACAATTCCCATGGGTGCTGCCATCACCACCAACTTTCAGAATAAGAAATTCAACCTCTCTTCAACATCAGAAGCTAAGAATCCTAAATCTGAGATGGATAAACGCAAAATCAAAGGAAAAAGCGGATGCACACGATAAATGTAGCCGAATACTCACAAGAACAAAAACTATATTAATTGAAAAATTTGCGATGATGACAAAATTTTATTAAGTGGAATGAAATCAAACTTATAAAAAAAGAGTCTAGAGAATGAAAGACATTAGAAGATTGAGATTAATGCAAATATTTATATTACGAGGAAATTAGAGGTAATGATTTTGAGAAAGAAAAAGAAAAGAAGGGATTTGGGTGTGGGGGTGGCTGGCGAAAGAGAGAGACATAGGAAGGGTGGGGAAGATGAGGGAATTGCTGACATGTGGCATTAAATAAATAATTATACAGTATTTTTATTGGTAGACGTTCTTCTATCGTGGTGTTTTACACATGCTGAGTCCTGGTCAAAGAAGGTATGTAGTAGACACACTTTCAAAAGTTTGAGTATGTAATATTACGTTTGCCCACAAAAAGTGTGTAACAGGGATTTGGTCTATTGTTCAGGTGCCAACTTATGTGTTTTGCCTCATATCTACTATTTTTGTAAATTTAATGATTTTTTACACATGAACTTATACTCCATATCGAAAGTTACGAGTTCAATTGAATTTGTCACTAGAGTACTATATCTACCCCTGGTGCAGACTATTTGTGTGCTATGCTGCGATGAAGAAGAGGGTGAAAATGGAGCATTATAAGTTGGCTAAGAAAGAGGAAAAACTAGAAGTTACGACGGCCAAGAATGCAACTTTTAGTCGTTTGTATGAGGAACTCGAGGTCCGAGGTGGGGATAAGATGTTGTTCAGGTGTAATGACCCGACTAGCCGTTTTGAGTATTTTCACTTTTCTCGGTAGTTTGAGGGCTCACGTATCTCTGCATGATGTATTATGATTTGCGTAAATCGTCGGTGTTGGTTTTCAAGTTATCCGAAGTCGAATGAATGTCAAGATTTAAGCTTTGAGTTAGAAGAGTTGACCACGTTTGACCTTTTAGCATTGGAGCTCGGACTGGAGTTTTGTGGATTCTGTTAGCCCCGTTGGGTGATTTTGGCCTTAGGAGCACGCCCGAGTTGTAATTTGGAGGTCCGTAGTCGAATTAGTCTTGAAATGGCGGAAGTTGGATTTTTGGGGAGTTTGACCGGGAATGGACTTTTTAATATCGGGGTTGGATTTTGATTCCGAAAATTGGAGTGTGTCCATAATATCGAATGTGACGTGCGTGCAGAATTTGAGGTCAATTGGACGTGTTTCGATAGGTTTCAGCATCGGTTGTAGAAGTTGAAGTTCCAAAGTTCATTTATTTTGACTTGAGGTGCGATTCGTCGTTTCAAGATTGTTATGCATAAGTTGAAACTCCGAGTAGGTTAGTTTCGTCATGTAGAACATGTCTGCAAAATTTGGCATCATTTGGAGTTGATTTGATATGGTTCGGATGTTTGGTTACGATTCTAGAAGTTCTTGAAATTTCCTTTGATCTACATGCGTTTGGGCATCTGATTCGTGATTCTAGAGGTTATTTTGATGCTTTGATTTCTTGAGCGAGTTCGTGTTATATTTTTAGACTTGTATAGGAGTTTGGTTTGGAGCCTCGGGGGTTCGGGTGAGTTTCAGATTGGTTTCAGATTATTTTGTTGAAATTTAGAGTGCTGGTTCTGGTGTCATCTCATTTGCGATGTTTTGGTCACAAATGCGACTATCACATTTGCGAAGCAGCCTCGCATTTGCGAACCTGGGCTGCTGTGCACGACTCCGCTTTTGCGAAGAATTCCTCGCATTTGCGATGGCCCCTTTTTTTGCATTTGCGAAGTGCTTGGTCACAAATGCGACCTTAGTAGAAATCCTCTAGTTCACATTTGCGATATCTGCAACCTGCTAAATGATGAGCATTCCGAGACTTAACTTCATTTTGTTATATTTGTACCCTAGCTTCGATGGGAGGTGGTTTTGTGAAGGGACTTTCGTACCAAATCATTGGGTAAGTACCTCTAATCAATTTTCAATTACATTTCATGATTTTCATAAGATTTAACATCAAATTCAAGAGAATCTAAGGAAAAATTTGAGGATTTTATCAGAACTTTGAAAAATGGAATTTTCGGATTTGAGAGTCGAATAGGACTCGGATTTGGAAAAAAAATACATATTTGGACTCGTGAGGCTATGGGTAGTCAAGACCTACCTTTGGACTCGGGTTTTGACTAGGTGGGCCACAGGATTGACTTTTGTTGACTTTTTAGAAATTGAATAAAAGTCATAACTTTATTAATTAAAATTGTTTTCCCTTGCATTGTGTGATGTATTGAAGCCATCTTTGGTTAGATTGAGCCGATCGGAGATGAATTTGTAAAGGAAAAGCTAAATTGAGTATTGAATTAGCCGAATTGAGGTAAGTGTCTTGCCTAACTTTGTTGAGGGAATTTTTCCTACTATTTGACATTGTTTGCTACATGAGGGGTGATACATATATGAGGTGAAGAGTATATATGCATGTGCCAGGGTTAACCATGCTCGGGAATAACTTATGTTATAAATTGTGTCTTGTAGATTCACGTGATCTTGTTGCTTCACGCCTTACTTGTCTCCTAGATACTAAGAATATAGTATTAAATATTAGAAACTAAGACTTAGCTTATTATAACTTGATCAAATTTGATGGAAATTCTGAGAATACATTGTTGTTTTTAATTCGGTCATCACTATGCATAATCATTAATACATTGCTACGAGCGATAATATTGAGATACTAGATTCTATACTTGTGTTGTAGATCATTCGTGATATTTGTGGAAATACTTGAATAATAAGGTTTTTGCGGGTTTATTGAACCATTGTCGGCTTGGAAAGCTGTGATTGAGATTCATTTGGATTATTTATTTAAACACTCTCCTTGATGTTATTTATGTACCTTGCCTTGTTGTCATTGTTATACACATGTTTGGTAAGGAAGAGCGTAAAGCACGAAGGGTGATGTCGTGCAATATCATTGAGAGTAAAAGCACGAAGGGTGATGTCGTGCCATATTATCGAGAGTAAAAGCACGAAGATTGATGTCGTGCCATATCATTTGTGAGTAAAAGCACGAAGGGTGATGCCGTGCCATGTTATGTGAGTAAAAGCACGAAGGGTGATGTCGTGCCATTGCATTTATATTATTATGTTTCATGTTATTGCGAGTTCATGGCACAAAGGGTGTTTTCGTGTAAGTGAGGACGAGAGACATGTATTATGTTGTGATATCCTTTTCTTGAAGATATCTTCATGTCTTTACCTTGAGTTGGTATTTCCGTATTCATGGTTCTTATGTGTTTTGTCGTCACTGCTCTGTCTTTATCCTCTATCACAATTGTTTTCGTGTTACCATGTCTTATATTTGCTTACCTTGCCAATATCATGCCTATTTCCTGCCGTTATGATTGCATCCATGCCATATCTGTTTTGTTGCACTTAAGTATATGTCCTCTTCCATGTTAGTCGTTCGTATCTCTACTTGTTAATTTATAAAGATCATGTGTTCTCTTCCTTATTTGTCATATCTATCTTCACGCCTTCACAATGCTAGTTAGTTGAAGTTACATTCCTTTTCCTAATCGTTTTCATTAGATTTATGCTTTATGCCTAGTCTGTTACCGATGTTATTATGTACATTCTCCTTCTTCATTGCTACTTGTGTGTTTCCTAATTTGTCATTTCTATTATCAGCATTTCTGCCATTCGGTTGGTACTGTTTTACGCATAATTGGTGAGGATGAGATAAATGCACGAAGGGTGTTGTTGTGCAGATGGATTTGATGTCTTGAGTATATTTCTCACACTATGAAAGTTTTGAGGTGATTATTGTGATTTATTGGTTTTCACTCTAAGGAAAGGATTTGGTGAGATGTTGGAACCTGTTGACTTGTGATTTCTTATAGTACTCTGTTATTATTTTTGTACATTCGTTTTGTGTACTCTATTCTATTATTTTGTAGTATAGTTTTATTGCTAGATTTCGGTACAAACTTTTATTAGTGACATATTTTTACTAAAAATACTCGTCACTACTTCGACGAGGTTAGACAAAATACTTACTGAGTACATGGGGTCGATTGTACTCATACTGCTCTTCTGCACCTTGCGTGCATGCTTTTGGAGCGGAGCTGTTGGTGATGTCAGGAGCTGACCCTGAAGATGTTCATGCATTCCGGATATAGCTGCCACTTGTCCTTGATGTCTTTAGACTTTATTAATCTATTTTTGTAGCTTTCAACAAATCGTGTAATTATTTGTATCAGCTTCGTAAATTCTAAGTCTTAGAAGTTCATGATTTGTACTACCAGTTCTCAGGTAATTTGTAAAAGTTCAGTTATTTCTTCATTATTTTCCTATAATTTATTTTGGCTTGTATTGTCTGTTAGTTGTCTTACCTAGCGGGCCGAGTTAGGTTCCATCACAACTAGTGATATTTGGGTCGTGATAGGTTAGCCAAGGCGCGAGAAAGAAAGGCGCGTGACTTGGACCAAGTGAAGTGCATCAAGGATGAAAAAGGTAGAGTTTTGTTAGATGAGGGGCTTATCCGTCAAATATGGCAGACCTACTTCCATAGTCTCTTGAACGAGGAGGGGAAAAGATCATTGTTCTGGGTGATTTGGAACTCTTCAAAGTCGTTGTGACTTTGGGTATTGTATGAGGATTAAAGTTGATGAAGTTGAGGGGGCTATGCGTAAGATGAGTAGGGGCAAAACGACCGGACCGGATGAAATCCCAGTGGAGTTTTGGAAGAGTGCGGGCAAGGTAAGCTTGGAGTGGATCACTAGGTTATTTAATGTCACTTTTAGAACGAAGAAGATGCCCGAAGAGTGGAGGTGGAGCACGATGGTTCTTGTATACAAGAAAAAGGGTGATATCCAAAATTGCAATAACTATAGGAGTATCAAGCTTCTTATCCATACTATGAAAGTCTGGGAGAGAGTGGTAGAGCTAAGGGTGAGGAAGATGGTGTCTATTTCCGAGAACTAGTTTGGTTTTATGCAAGGGTGTTCGACTACAAAAGCCATCCACCTTGTTAGCAGATTGATGGAGAAGTATAGGGAGAGAAAGAGGGACTTGCATATGGTGTTTATCGACTTAGAAAAGGCATACGGTAAAGTTCCGGGAAAGGTTTTGTGGAGATGTTTGGAGGCTAGAGGTGTACCTGTTGCCTATGTTAGACTGATTAAGGACATGTATTATGGAGTAAAGACCTGAATGAGGACGATAGGTGGGGACTCAGATCATTTTCGGTTATGATGGGGTTGCATCAGGGGTCAGCACTCAGCCCTTTTATTGTTTGCGCTGGTGATGCACGTAACGTGCCACATCCAAAGGGAGGTGTCGTGGTGCATGCTATTTGCAGATGATATTGTATTGATTTATGAGATGCGAGACAGTGTGAACGCGTAATTAGAGGTATGGAGGCAGACCCTGGAATCTAAAGGTTTTAAGATGAGCAACCAAGACAGAATACTTGGAGTGTAAGTTCAGTGGCGAGACTCAAGGAAGGGGGGGGGGGGGGGGGGGGGGGAGAAGGGGAGGTAAGGATGGACTCGCAGGTCATCCCTAGGAGAGGGAGTTTTAAGTACCTTGGGTCTATTATTCATGGGGATTGGTAGATTGATGAAGATGTCACACATCGTATTGGGGCGAGATGAATGAAATGGAGACTCGCTTCCGGTATTTTAGGTGACAAGAAGGTGCCACCGAAACTTAAAGGTAAGTTCAACAGAGTGTTGGTCAGACCAACGTTGTTGTATGGGGCTGAGCATTGGCCAGTCAAGATCGTTCATGTCCAGAAGATGAAGGTAGCAGAGATGAGGATGTTGAGATGGATGTGCGGGCACACCTGGTTAGATAAGATTGGAAATGAGGTTTCGCGACAAGGTGGGTGTGGCTCCTATTGAGGACAAAATGCGTGAAGCGCGACTTTGGTGGTTTGGTCATGTGAGGAGGAGGAGCGCATACGGCCCAGTGAGAAGGTGTGATAGGTTGACATTGGAGGGACGACAAAGAGGTAACGTTAGTCCAAAGAAAAGGTGGGGGGATAGGTGATTAGGCAAGACATGTCGCAACTTCAGCAAACTGAGGACATTATCCTTGATAGGAAGATATGGAGGTCGAGGATTAGGGTAGTAGAGCAGGTAGTCTAGGGTGTTCATAACAGTAGTATTGGCACATAGTCTCGCTTTCTGTGGGCAGTAGATTTTATGACTAACCATTATTTTCTTTCATTGTGGATTACCTTATTACCTTGTTGTTATTATTCTGCTTTTATATGGCTTTTTGGTATAGTCCCTTCTTGTCTATATTTTCATTAATGTGGTGCTTATGCTTTTCCGAGCCGAGGGTCTATTGGAAACAACCTCTTTTTCTCAAGGTATGGGTAAGGTATGCGTTCACACTATCCTCCCCAGACCTCACGGTGTGGGATAAGATTGGGTATGTTGTTGTTGTTGTTGCTGCGATGGAGAAGTACAATTTTATTCGGGGTTTGGGAGAACTCATTGATTTTAGTCGAAATTTTGTATTTGTATTAAACGTTTTCTTAATATGTATAAATAATTTATCCATAACTCCATAATTCGCCTTCTCTATAATCCATAAACCATAGCAAAAATAGTCGGTCAGATTTAATGTTTATTTTTTCTAGGCAGTATTTATAGATTATATATTGTTATACACATATATTCATGAATTATACATATATTATACATCTGACGACTACTTTTAGTTTAAGAGATTAGGTGGGCGGCTATTTGAGCTAATTCTTTAGTTTAATTATCCTAGATCCACCCTCGGAGAAGTAGGCCCATGACATAATGAACTTTTTTCAAAAACATCTTATGCTAGAGACTATATCGCACGAATATTCCAGATTTAGGTTTCAAGAATTTTAGCGTCAATTACACTTGTTTGCCACGATTTGTTTTGGAAAATCTATATTAAATGCCCACACAATCCAAAATAATTACTCGTAATTACTCATATGAAAGTTTGTTACAAAACCTATCTACTCGGCTGAAACATTTTACTCAGCCTACCTATTTTTTCTGTCTTTTGATTTATTTTCTCAGCGCTAGCTTGATCTAGTGGAAAATATTCTATTTCTCCTTTGAAGTGCAAAATATCATAGCTTTCTCTTTTAATAGACTATGAAATCCAATTGACCCCGTTATTTTTCATGTAATCTCATTAATTTTCTATCAAAATCTCATGCTTGTTCGGATTTTGCGCTTCATGTTTTTTGCTGAAATTAATATTACACCGATTTTCTTAAAGTCTTTTTCCAAAATTCCAACTATATAATTTTTCAACTTGAAGATTTTAATATTGATTTGAAGTGAGTGTATATTGCTTATAGTACCTCGAGTAAGCTTCCCAGATTTAGTTTTGTATGTGTATTTGAATATCCACCATTGTCAGGCTTGAAGATCTTGAATTTAAATTTTTTATTTTGAAGATTTATTGTTTGATTCAAAGTGGGTGTTACTAAATATTGCTTATAGAACCTTCTAGAAGTTCATAATGAAATTTGATAGCATTTGGAGAGCGTTTGAGGTGATTGAGATCAAAATTTTCAGCTGAAAATCGAAGAAGAACATAGTTACCCAAGATTATGCCGCTATGGTATATAATATATTGTAGGAGTGTATAGCTATACTGCAACATCATATTATAGTATACAATATACTACAACAGTATACTGTAATAATCAAATAGGAGCACAGTTACCTAATAGTATTCCGCTACGGTATATAATATATTGTAGGAGTATATAGCAATACTGTAATAGTATATTGTTATAGTATACAATATACCGTTACAATAGTGTAATAATATGCAATATACTGTAGCAATGTGTTGTAATATTTTACAATATACTACAATAGTATACTTCAACTTCTATTTGTTGAATCGGCTAGGTGCTATTGTGCAAAACTAAAGTCATAGTAACATTTTATTGTTATGGTATACAATATAATATAATAGCATACAGTAATAAATAAGTCTTTTTTTTTTTAATTTTTTCAACTAGGTACTTGCAAATATTTTCTTAAATGAATTTTTTGATGAAGTTCCATGAAAATAATAGGGAATATCTCACTTTATAGTTGTTTTGATTCAATTTTTATTGAATCATGTTCGAAATGTTGATTGAAGGCTATGAAAAAATTTCGAATAAATTTGGTGGAGATTTTTGGAGTAGATTTTTGGAATTTAGGCCAAAATTAAGTAGAATTAGCAAAGAAGATAAATGCGTATTGTATACCAACATGTTATACTATATGTTATATTGGTATATAATAATTAATTTAAAATTATATAATTAATTATAACAATACACTACTAATTTTCTTGAAAGAATGACCTAGTACTGTATGATACTCTGATAGTATATGTTATATACCATATGTGTATCATAGAGAATTAATGACTTTTTTAAAGAATGAACCAGTCATCTATGATACCATATCAATATATGATATATACCAGGTTGGTATCATAGTGGACTAAGTGTCGTTCTGAAAGGAATGAACCAGACCATTATGATACCCTATCAATATATGATATATACCATGTGGGTATCATAGAGGACTGAGTGTGTTTCTGGAAGGAGTGAACCAGACCTCTATGATACTAGGTTAATATATAATATAGATCATCTGGGTATTATAAAGGACTGATGAGTATTTTGTTTGGCGAAGAAATCACTAGTCTTCTATGATACCTTACCAGTATATGATATATACTATATGGGTATCATAGTATATTGCAATAATACACTTCAACTACTACTAATATATTATTTTTGGTATGCTATATATTACAATAAGTTATTTTAATAATTACATAAAAAATAAAATAGAAAATATATACTATATCAGCTATCATTTGTTGATATAGTGAAAAAATAAAGAAAAAGAAGGAACAAAAAAAAGGAGCAAAAAAGACGTGCACAATTACTTTATGAAACAAATTTAAAAGAAAACATAATCTGAAATAATAATAATAATGAAACTAGAAAAAAAAAAGAAAAAAGAAAAAAGGAAAAAAAAAAGAGAAGAGAAAACATGTATAATGTATAAGTTGTTCTTATAACTGATCTACAGAAAGAAAAAAAAAATAGAAAAAGTAAGACAAAGATATATTATATCAGTTATATTTAAAAAAAAAGTGAATGAATATTTACTATATTAATATCTTTTTATTATTGTTCAAGAAAAAAAAAAGAATAAAGAAAAGGAGCAAACAAAGTGAATAAAATTAGATTATGCAGAAAAAAGGATATAAATGGAAAAAGCAATTAAATGAAATTAGAAAAGGAACAAGAAATAAAGAAAAGGAAAAAAAGGAAAAGAAAAAGAGCCAAAATTGAGCGTGGAATCACATTATGGTGGAAAATGAAAATAAAAAATAATATTGTTGGAAAAAAAACATAAAAGGAGAAAAAAAAACAAAGAAAAAAAAAGGACAAAAAAGAGGCAATTACCCACAAAAGTTACAATGAGTATAAATGGTAATTAGTTTGATGGGTAGGCAAGAGTAATTTTAATTTTTATGGGTAAAAGTATAAAATTCCCATTTGTTTTCGCCTTAAGAAACATGTCAGCTAGAGACGGCCACTGAATTAAACTCTTAGTTCCATAAATTTTGGATAAGCAAAGCCTAGTATATTAGTGAAAAAGCAAACATGCAAAGATTACAAGTCGAATCATATATAGGAGTATTCCTGCATTTTACATCCTAGCTAGTCTTCAATTTGCATAATTGGCTTCTAAAACAAAGCCTTGGGAAATATATGATTTAAGCTTTAAGTGAAGTGAGATGTCTGACATACCAAATCAACTTCAGGTATGGTTTATGTTGTGTTCAGGCCCATTTCTGACTATTCTGTTGGGCTAGTTAAAATAGGTTTTGGGATAGGAATCCATAAAGGGACGAGGGGCTAGTCAGTTTTCGGATTGGTAATTGAAAAATAGCCAGCGTTTGCAAAGTTATTGTAAAATAATCACTAGTTTGCTGCAATACGGAAAGTTCCAGTATACTATACTAGAGATTGGAGCACCTGTGTATGAACTTCCAATATATTATGCTGGAATTCCAGCATATGGAAAGTTTCAACATAATATACTAGAGATGGAAGCAGTTATGTATGAACTTGCAGCATATTATGCTAGAACTCCACCACATGGAAAGTTCTAGCATAATATACTGGAGATTCGAGCACCTGTGTATGAACTTCCAACATATTATGTTGCAACTCAAGCACATTATGAAATTCCAACATGTTATGCTGGAAGTTCACATGTAAAAAATTCAAACTACATCCTATTATGCTAGAATATTTTTGGGATTTGAACAGTATATTTGTTCAAATTTATCTTTTCATGAAAATTGGCTAAATTTTGATTACTCTTGAAACGATGACTATTATTCAATTTCCACTTATAAATCTAGTTATTTTTCAATTTCACCCGTTAGGCTAGCGCTGAAAAGGTGGTTCGGCCGGGAATTAAAATACAAAAAATTGCAGAAATTTGACATTTTGTGGTGTAGTTTTTAAGTTTAAACCCCGCTCATCGCAGGAGCAGAATTTCAAGGTTAAAATTTAGAAGTGTTGGCCATGAGAAAAGTGAAGGGAAATATTGAGCTAGTGGCTAAAGTTTAAATAAACAAATTGGTTGAATTTGGCGTGAACAAAGGAAAATTAGCCAATTAAATACAAGTGAGTTCATTAATGAGAGAAATTGACAAAAATATCTCATCCATTTCTCTTTACCTCGAAATACGAGTAGCAATTAAATTTGTATTGTGGTTATAAGGATACGTGATCTGATCCAGTGCCAATTGATAAATGACTAGATAGATAAATGAATTTAAATATTTAAGATAAATCAAACATGTGTCGTTGCAATTTATCGACCTCGATCGGGACATGCTCGAGATCAGACGTTAAGAGAAATAAGAACAATAAGAACAGTAGTAACTTGTAAGCAAGTAAAAGAGCAGCGTATTGTTATTTCTCATTCAATGTATCTAATACCCCATGGTTACAAATGAACAAGGTTCCTCTTTAAATAGTATAGGAATCGTAAATAAGGTATAACTCTAATTTCGGAAGTATAATCTATGATTGGTATCAATAACCGTTGGCGGTTCTGTCAATCTCGAGATTTCCGCCGAGATTTGTGGTCGATCATTGATATCTCGCTATTCCGTTGCTTGATGTCGATCGTGTCCGATCTCGATCCTTCGGTCTTCGTGTTCTTCGAGCTCGAGCTTGCTTCGATATGAACTTAATCTCAAGGCAGACCCTCAAGCCCATAAAATCGGACGTACTTGATTTTAACCGTATACAGATAGTCCCCGCGTTTCTTAGAATAAAATGATAAGAAACGACTTGAGCCTCGATTCCTTTGTATCTCGATCATGACGCCGTCCTCATGACGTAAGCGGTGGATGTGACCGAAACATCCTGTCGGTTCGATTCTCCAAATCATCAATGAATGTCAGACATTGGCCGGCTAGTAGTGCCACCGAACCATCGCCACCAGCCTATAAATATCACCTTCTTCATTGATTCAAACTTTACTTCTGCTTTGATCAAAACTTTCAAATTCCAAACCCTTCTTATCCTTCCTCTGTCGCCGCTTGCTACGCCGCCGTTGTTTTAACTGGAGCCACCAATTTTATACCTTTCTTCCACCTTACACACATATACAAATGGCGAAAACCTCCAAGTTTGTGCCGCAAAAAGAGAAGGCTTCATCTTCTTCCTCCCGGCCGGCCGGTGATAAGACGCCAGTAGAACCGGCCCCCCATGAATATGTTCCTGACCCATGTGTTCTCAAATATGACTTTAAAGTCGAGGACCCCTCATCGGTGACGAGACGATGTGAACATGTGTCGATGTACTTGTGTTCGATTATTGAGGGCCATGTCGAGGCCATGAAGAAGGACTGCAAATGGGGTTCGGAGGTAGTGGTGCGCATTCCTACTCCTGAACAGAGCATCACTACACACGTGAAGGGGTTCTTGAGTGTTTACACTTACCCCTTCACGCTGGGTCCCGTCGACCCCGTGATTTTTGACTTCTGCAGAAGGTACGAAGTCGTCCTCGGCCAGATCCACCCTTCAATATGGCGCATATTGATCATGGTGCGCTTCTTCTCCAACGAGGCCGGGGGGTTGGAGTTCACTCTGAACCATCTTATACAGCTGTACCGACTCTATCGAGGGAAAATTAAGCTTCATTGTCAAGCAACAAAGACTTTATTCTCGAACATCGACAAGGATAAAGATCGAGATTGGATGAGCCGAATCATACGGGTGAGGACCTCTCTGAAGGAAAAGATGTTGTTCCTTAAGGAATGGAATCTCAAAAGTAAGTGAATATTTATTTTTTGATTTTTGTGTTTCTTTTGATTTTGCCTCATTTCTCTTTACTGCAGTTGTCCCTTGGATGCCTCACGCGATGCTTGATTTTGAAGATTGGATCCAAAAGCATCCCTCTACTTCTATTCTTGCCGAACGAGCATGGGGGGATTTGACAAAGGGCAGGTTGGAGGCCAAGAACCATGGTAAGGATCTCTTCATACGTATCCCTAAGTAATTACATGCTTTGTTCATTACTAATCTTTCCTCATGTAGGACTGACCATGGATGCCATTCTGAGGCCTTCGAGTGAAGGAGGATAAGTCAAGTCTTCGGCTCCGAAGCCGGAAAAAGATAAGAAGAGAAAGGATACCTCGCAGTCCGAGGTCTCCAAACCCATACCTCGAAGGGTGAGGAGAAAAACAATCGCTCTATCGGCGGACACGGTCCGCAAGTTGAGAGATGAGGATGAAGAAAAAGAAGATACGTTGGCGCTGAAGGTCCGCCCTAGGAAGGCCGTCGAGGTTGCCCCACCTTCCGAGCTGCCACCCGCTGTAACCGAGCCTCGTATCGAGGAGTCTTTTAAGAAAAATTCGGGGATGAACCCCCGGTCTCCTATGGTCGAGGTGGTTTCTCGATCAACAACTTCCACACCGGGCGGGGCCATGACAATAGGCCAACTGCCTTCAATGCCGGTCTTTTTTGAAGGAGCAATAAGGGAGGCCCGAGGGCTGAAAACTCCCAAGATTGGTGGAGGCTCTAGCGTAGGTGATCCTTTCCGGGATTGCTTCGTGGGGGTCGATGATGCCTCTGATATCAATGATGCTTCGATCCTTATGGCGGAAGCCCAATATCGCTTTTCTAATGTAAGTGCCAGTCATTTTTTGGTTATTTTTCTTCGCCTCTTTCTTCACAAATCTAACTTGTGTTTTCTTCTTTGCATATGCCTCTTCCAAATTCGGAGATGACCTTAGTTAGTGTGAAGCCGAACTCCAAAAGATCTTGGAAGAAAGAAATGCCCTGAAGATACTTTGTGGCCAAATGGACGAGGTCATAAAGGATCTTCAAGTGAACCTGGCCAAGGCTCGTGAAGAGGAGGCCGAATTAGATAAGCAGGTAACCACATTTCTGATAAAGTAAGTAATCGATTCGACTGTAGAAGCTAACACTTCGCTATCTCAGCTGCAGCAGAAGCTAGAGAAGATTGAGTTGCTCCGGGCAGAGGTCGATTAGGTCAAGGCTGGCTGTGATCGGTGGAAAGGTAAAATGGACCGCCTTGATGCGGAAAAGGAGTCATCCTTGGCCAAACTATATTTAGCTGAGGTCCAACTTCGAAGCCTAAATGTTCAGCCCAGGCCAAAAGGGTCGAAGAACTCGAACCAGGATTGCTGAGGCCAAGGCGGAGACCGAGAAGACCAAGGTCATGGCGGACAAGTACATTGCCATGTGCCGGGCCGATTTTGAGGTTGTTCCAGCACAGCTAATGGAGGCTTCCGACCGAGATCAGTGGAGTAATGATTTGGCAAAGTTCTAATCCCGGAGGGAAACCCTCGAGGAAATTCATGCTCGAGATTTTGACCTTTTTGAGGAAATTGCTCGGGCTTAAGAGCTTGAGACCAAAGCCAGGTAGCTCACCTCTTCTGATGATGAGGATGATGACACAAAGAGCAGCCGAGGCGGGTCCGGAAGTGGAGAAGATGGAGAGGAGGCCGTCGAAGAAATTTCTCCTGGAGAATCTTCTCGATAGGAAGTCGGTCCTGAGGGGACTAGCCCCGATCGTAGTTAGATTCTAACTTCTTTTCTCTTTTGTAAGGCTTTGACCGGCCTTTTGTACATGTTTTTTGATATAATAGAATATTTCTCCTTGATGCCTTCGTATGTATTCAATTCCAGATATGCTTTTTTGCCCTCATCGAAAACGTCAAAAATTTTATTGCGGCAATTCAACTCGTAATCAAAATAAACACTTAAGTTTGTGAACCCTTAAGATTTTGGGTTATATAAGGGTAAGTCCCCGAGTTCGAAATCTGTTCGAGACCTTATCGCGGGGGTGGCTCAGCCGAACTCACAGATGTGTTATCTCTATTAACCAAGTTCAAATGAATCTTGAGTTTAGGGTAAAGTAAACCCTTACGTTTTTATCAAATGATTGTTAAGTTTTCGAGCTTACCGAAATATGCCCTTTAGGGTTTTTGGGTGAATCTTCGAGCTCTAATTGACTTTTGTTTGAGCTCGGAAAAGTGGAACCCTTAGGTTCGAATCGAGGGAGAACTAGGTCTCGGAATCTAATTGTATTGGCTCTTAGGCTCTTTAGATTGGCCCTTAGTCTCTTTTAGATTGGGCCAATTCGGCCTCTAAAAATGGCTATTATTTTTCCTTTTCCACTAAAAGACTTAGTGAAAATTTCTTTATGCCTTAGCATATGATATTTGTACCCATTGGGTTTTTGGAGGGTCCGATGATCGGAACCCTATTTTTCTTTTTGTGCCTCAACTCGTTTGTGTTAAGATAATTTGATACCCCTTGAGGTTTCTTCAAAAGCTGATATTATCGAAGCCTTTAAATTATTCGAGGGATGATTTTATCGAAGCCCTTTTTATTTACTTTGCCGATGGTAGCCTTATTTAACCGGTTTTTCAAAGTATTTGAATGCCTTTTGATTAAAGCGAAAGTCAGACGTCTCCGAGCCGTGTTAGTTTGGCCGTAGCCTTTAATATAGATGTAGCCTTTAATGCGGCCGTAGCCTTTGGTTATGTCTCTTGGACTTATTTCCCGATAACATTTCAAACTTGTTCGAAATGTTAGTCCCCGAGCGTGATGTACTTGGCCTATATATCGAGGGGCGCCTCTTTGAGGTCTTATGATTTCGAACTTAGATAGATCGAGTGTGCAGGCCCCCCGTGTTCGAGGTATGCTTGTACTTGGCCCTTGAGCCATTTTTCACAAGTGTTAGTTTTGCACATTAGATCAGAATCATAAGTACATGACTCATATAGTAGGAAATTTACTTCGAAACATGAGATGTTCGAGAAAAAAGAATTCTTCTTTGAATAATTTATACATGCGTACATGTTTTGTTGTCGAGACTCAGCTAGTCGATATGGACACAGCTCATTCGACTATTTGTCCCATTACAAAATTTTTCCTATCGAGACCCATTGATACTAGGTACATTTCTGGAACACATAACATCCGAGGGTAATGCCCCCCAGTATTTGAGGTTGATTGCAAAAAAGCCTTGTATATTGTTGAATTATCCTCAGGTAGCACATAATTGTTGCCTCGTTAAAAACCATGCCGCAAAAACCCATTTGGGATAAAAATCGGTCTAAGGGAAAAAGAGTGCAACGCGTACTTTAAAACCTGAGGTCTCGATTTCTTGGATCGAATTCCAGCAATTAGTTAGTTTCGAATATTTATGTAAATGAAAGAAAATAGAAAGTCATACCTTAGCAGTAGTACCTTTTAAGGAGTGATATGTTCTAGTTATTCGACAATGGTTCGCTGTTCATTGTTCCGAGTTTGTAAGATCCTTTCCCGACTATGTTGAGGATTTGGTAGGGTCCTTCCTAGTTAGGACTGAGTTTCTCTTCATTAGATTCTCGAGTGTTGATGGTGACTTTTCTTAGGACTAAGTCCCCGACTTTGAAGTGTTGAAGGTTGGTTCTTCTGTTGTAGTACCTCTTGATTCATTGCTTTTGTGCAGCCATTCGAACGAGTGCAGCTTCTTGCCTTTCATCTAACAACTCGAGGCTGGTATTCATGGCCTCGCGGTTAGATTCCTCCGTTGCGCATAGAAACCTGGTGCTGGGCTCTCCCACTTCGACTGGAATCAAGGCTTCGGTTCCGTATACTAAGGAAAACAAAGTTGCTCATGTACTGGACTTCGACGTTGTCCGATAAGCCCATAGGACCTCGAGCAACTTTTCTCTCCACTTCCCTTTGGCTGCGTTTAGCCTTTTCTTCAAGTTTTGGATGATAATCTTGTTCGTTGATTCATTTTGTCCGTTCCCACTCGGGTGATACAGTGTCGTGAGTATCCTCTTTATTTTGTGAACTTTGAGGAATTTTGTTACTTTGCTGCCGACGAACTATTTGCCGTTATCACATACTATTTCTGCCGGTATCCCGAATCGGCATGCGATGTGATCCCATATAAAATCGATCACTTCTTTTTTTTCCCTTAACCTTTTCAAGGCATATGTCTCAACCCATTTAGAGAAATAGTCATTCATAAATAATATGAACTTAGCTTTACCTGGGGCCGATGGCAGAAGACCGACGATGTCCATTCCCCATTTCATAAATGGCCATGGGGATAAGACTGAGTGAAGTTGTTCGCCAGCCTGGTGGATCATTGGTGCAAACCTTTGATATTTATCGCATCTTCGAACGAACTCCTTAGAGTCTTTTCCAAGCTATCCC
Organism: Nicotiana undulata; assembly: GCA_005239495.1. NCBI lineage: Eukaryota > Viridiplantae > Streptophyta > Magnoliopsida > Solanales > Solanaceae > Nicotiana > Nicotiana undulata. Next base: position 118,413 of record ML286278.1, on the reverse strand, counting down.
AATATATCCTGCTCTGACGAACTTTCGAACTAGTGACTCGGCGCCAGAATGGTTCCCACAAGTGCCTTCGTGGATTTCTCGCAACACATAGTCAGTATCTTCCGGTCCCAAGCATACTGCCAATGGACCGTCGAACATTATCCTGTATAATGTTCCGTCTTCGTCTAATGTGAATCGAGCGGCTTTAGTCCATAAAGCCCTCAATTCTTTGGGATCCAACGGTAGCTTCCCGTTCTTCAGGTACTTGATGTATTTGTTTCTCGAGTCCCAGGTTAAGCTCGTAGAATTTATTTCAGCGTGTCCCTCACTGATTACAGACCTCGAGAGTTGGACGACAGTCCCCGAGCTGATCTCATCTTCTTCGACCGATGACCCCAAATTGGCAAGTTCATCGGCCTCGGTGGATCTCGCTTGTCTTCAGAGAGAATAATATTCATAACGAAAAAATAAATGCATGCCATCCGGTAACATTCAATGAAAAATATGCTATAATATTAAGTGTGTGATCCGTTACAGAGAATATGACATTTATTGTCCACCGTTACACATTCTTCAATGGCCCTCATAATTGTCATTAAAGAGGGGCATGATCTTAGGACCTTGTTCCCTAGGTGTAACAATAAATAGTGAGCCCTACCATCATAGTAAAGGACACGAATTTTCTGACAAACTTATACTATATTCTATCAAAAGCTCAATAACATTTTACTTTCTTGCTTACTTATATCATTTTTAGTTCCTCCGGTAGCTCTGCGCCCGGGACTAGGATATTTGTTGTTTCGTTTCAGTTTCAAGGCTAATTCTTATATTATTATTTTCCTAATTCATCTATTATTTTTGGATCAAATCGATTCACTTGTCTATAAACCACGTATAAATTCAACTATAACATTTTACGGGTAAACAGTTTAGCGCCCACTACGCGGCACAGACGGTCGTGTAACTAACTTGATCCCAACTTCTATTGCGAACTTGTTTGATTATTTGTTCTTAGCAAAAATCATTAAAACGACAGATAATGGTGTCGACAACACACACAACGTTGAGGCCTAAGAAAATCAGCCTAGCACAAAGATTCCATCAGTGATAGCTGCACCGAGGTCATGTTGGTCCATGGCGGACGGTATCCGCGGCATGTTCGAGAGGCGACTCTTGATGATGCATAAGACGAATACGTCGCTAAAACAGTGAGGATCTTGAAGGGGAAATAAGAGGCCATTATAGGCCATCTCACATGGCAAGATCAGGTCATGACGGAGTTGAAGTAGGCGTTGTTGGGTGCTTCCAACAACGTGAATGGACGAGGTCCAGTTCCTCCCGGTGCTCTCGCAAATCAAACAACGTAGAGAGTCAAGAATAACACCCCGAAGGACGAGGTCGGTTTGGAAGGGACGGGGGGAACAGTAGCGGTCCCAACAACAACATAAAAATGATCCCTTTAAAACTAAACTCAAGTGGTTTATGAGGGAAATAAACGCCCGAAAGGATCAAATTCCGGGCGCACCACAGGTACTGAAAGGACCAGATTCAAAGAAAAACACCAAGATGTCGTTCAAACCGAGCACGACACCAGAGTTGATCCCTAAGCGGTTCAAAATGCCAGATGTGCCGCAGTATGAGGGGACTTCATATCCCCAAGAACATATCACCACCTATACAACAGTGGTGAAGGGAAACGTTTTGGCTCCGCACGTTATTGAGTTAGTCTTATTAAAAAAAATTGGGGAGACCCTTATGAAGGGATCCATGGCATGGTATTCGCTTTTGTCCTAGCATTCCATAGAATCCTATGAGATGCTCGCAGACTCTTTCATTAAGGCCCATGCCGGGGCTATAAAGACCGACATATTCACGATTGCACAAGGAGAATCCGCATTGCTGCGAGAGTTTATGACCAGATTTCGGAAGGAAAGGATGTTGCTACCGCCAGTACCATACGAATAGTCAGCTGAAGCATTAACCAAATATCTGAATCCAAGAAGTTTCGACGCTTGCCAGAAGTTAAAAGAAAGTTTTCTTGAGTTCCACGCAACAACTTTGGCAGATGTCCATAAACGATACGAGTCAAAGATAAGGATTGAGGATGATCAGCTAGGTTTCATGGCATCGGCCAAGGGTCGGACCGGGAGAAGAATAAAAAGAATTTGAAAGATGATTTCGACACAAATCGACGGTCTTCAAGGGGTTATTTTTGTCCCTATGAATGGGCCGAAGGATGCGATAGAGGTTTTCGGTCAGCGGACAGATTCGCTCGGAGAACTGATCGTGACCGAAATAACAGGTCATTGCAGGACAAGGAGACATTGGGTTCTCAAGATTACTCCTATCCCAGGCTTTTTGAGTACAACTTTAACGTCAGCATAATAAAGCTGGTGTCGGCTATGAGGAATATCAAAGAGGCACGGTTCCCGAAACCAATGAGATACGATCCCAGTCAAAGGGATCCTAATTTGTGATGTGAATATCATGGGACCAACGATCAACAGACAGAGGATTGTCCGCATTTGCACGAGAAGGTGGCGACATTGTTGAAGAACGTCCATATCAGGGAAATTTTAAGTGAGCGGTGTTAAAACAACTATGGTCGTAATCATGCTAATGCAAAAACTTCAAAAGCAGGAGAAGATCCCCCGCGTCTGATGATCAACATGATTTTATGGGAATGAGATTAATGGGGTTACATTCTCGGCAAAAAAAACAATGAAGGTGTCGGTGACCTACAACAAGAGACTCTGGGAAGTTGTTGAACACAACATTACTTTCACAGAGGAAGACGCCGATTGATTGCTTCTACCGCTCAACGATGCATTGGTAATTTCTTTGAATGTCTTAGATTTTAAATTAAACGTGTTTTAGTGGACCCAGGAAGTTCGGCCAACATCATATAATGAAGGGTGTTTGAAGCATCATTCCGGCCACAAAACTCCTCGTCGGGTTCAACCTAGCAAGTGTGACAACTCGAGAAGAGATTCTGCTGCCCACGAATGCCGAATGAGTGATGAAGACGGCCCTTTTCGAGGTGGTGGACGACGATATAAGTTACAACATCATCCTTGGGTGACCATGGTTGCACGAGATGAAGGCCATGTCACCAACATATCATCAGTTGCTGAAATTACCAACTCCCCAGGGAATTAAACAATCAATAGAGTTAAACTAATAAATTTCACTAAACATGTTTAGGAAAAAAGATAAAGTATTGTTCAAACAAATACTCTTGAGCCTTTTATATGCTATATTTTATCTCCAAATACTACAACACTGTTTTTATAAATGTTGTATTCACTTCCAGTTTCACTTTCATAATTGATCAAATTGACTATGTAACAATTAACAACTAAAAGTAGGAAGTAAATCAAATATTGCGCGATGCGATCCTTTAAAGGTGTGACATCCTAGGAGAATCCCATATTGACAGGGGAGAAATGTCGGGTATATAAGTACACATGCCATAGAATTTAGTGACGCATTTTAAAGTTGTGCGAGCACAAGTCCAAAGGGGACAATATCAATTGTGGGTTGGGCTATTACATATGGTACGTATTAGAGCCATTGCGCGTGCAACCTTGAATGATGGTGGGGAAAACCTCAGCGAGGATGTGACACCCTAGGCGAATCCCACATTGATAAAACGATGGTGAATTTTGCCCCACTACCATTCAAGGTTGCACGCGGAGTGTCTCCGATACCATATGTAACAGCTCAACTCACTAGTGCTATTGTCCGCTATGAGCAAGTGCTCCCACGACATTAAAAGGCGTTAGTAGAGTCTAAGGCTCGTCTACTTATCTTCCGTGCCTCTCTCTTGTATTTTATCTATGTGGTATTAATACAATATTTATGGCTAAAAGTTCTACAATTTTGTCATACAGTTTGTATCAAATTGCATTTTTTGAAACATATTATGTTGAACAACATCGATAATTATGACTATTAAGTAGATTTTGATGATAATTTAACAGATAGGTCGATTGCAGATAACACAAAGTCATGCTACTGCTGGAGTTTGAAGATCAATTAGACAACCACAAAATCATTCCAATTGGGTAAAATTGTGAACAATTTATTAAATAGATAAAATGAAGATAACACAAAGTTATATCAATCTGATAGAGTTTAGCAAACAATTGAACAAGCACAAATCATGTCAACCATGTAGACTTTGACAAACAATTTAACAGAAATTTAGAATACATATAACATAAGCTCTACCAATCCAGTAGAGAATCCCTTAATAGCAATAATTGTACGCGCCAGTCCGAGACTAATTTTGAAACTGTAGAAAATATTGGGTCCACCCATAAGGGGTGCTCTTAGGCCCAAAAGGGTTATTAGTTAACGCTAAGTATTATCTAATAAGTACACTTAGTGTGTACATTAAAAACACTCTGAGCAGTATATTTCTACGCTTAGTCTTCTCCCACAATCAAACTAGGGTTTAGATTGTGGAATTGGGAGTTGCTCCAACACACCGTGACAACCACTGCCGACTAATAATACCAGCCGCGATTCATCCGTTTTCACTTTCGCTTCGCGAAGAATAAGTAAGTTCTCGTTTTACGATTTACGCGCTATCTAGTGTGTTTAGATTATCGCGTGTTTCTTCATTGGTATCAAATCCATAGGCTAATTTTCTGGTCCGAAAAAATTATAAAACTGTTTTGATTTTCTATGTGAATCTAGAACTGTGGTTTTGTAATTTTTGAGTGTTCACTGTGCAATTGGGAATTGATAATTTTGGGTTTAAACACTGATTCAAGATTAAGTTTAGAATCATCTTTAACCGTAGTTCTTAATCTGGTATTTATTTTTGCAAGAATGAATTTTTTTTTAACCAGATAAAGGAAAGAAAAAATTTGTCCAATGTCACCAAATAATTTGTAATTTTATTAAATCAGTTTTTAGAAATTGATCAGAAATTCTTTAAAAGAAAGGAAGCATAATCATTTTCTCTTGTTACAATTATTTTCGACCAGCCCCTTGTCGTCGCTGGCGTACAGCCGCCGCCGCTAGTGGATATAGACTATGGCTTCTCCCTTATCAAATAAACACACACAAAAAAAGAAGGGGGACAAATGCTTAAATATTTTTTGAGCCACTGCCACACACAAAGAAAGATTTTAAGAGAGAAGAAGCAAATATCTTATCTTCTTTAATGGTAGAAACCCTTCTCGAATTAATTTGAAAATAAAATGGAGCTTTGTGCTCCAAGAGTTGCTGGCGGCAATCTTGGAAAGAAGAAGAAGATAATTAGGTTTCCTTCTTAAATGAAAAGATACTTTCAAAAACAAAAACAAAAAAAAAAAGGAAAAAGGGGGAGGGCTAGCAACGACAGCAACATGAAAAGAGGAAGAAGTTCCTCCAAAACCTAGAATTCTTCCAAAGACAAAGTGCTTAAGACTCTTCTTGATAAATATTTTATTTAAGGAAAACTTACACAAATGTCCCAAATAAATCTCAACTTACCAACCTCTAGTCATTAGTCATAAACTTACCAAAACTAGCCAAACACATATAAAAATTAAAAAATCAAATAAATAAGGTTCTTTCTCTCAAAGAATCACATGTAAAAATATCCTTCCACATTTTTAAGCGTGATTAGCAACATTAGATGCAAGACGGAAAGGATTTTCATGGATAAGGTAGCGAATAAGGTGATGAAATATAAAAAGATATACAATATTCCAAAAATTTAAGCAAAAAAGAAATTTTTTCAATGGGTATAGTTGAAATTCATTGAAAACATATAGATAAGTCAATATACAAAAATTTGAGGAAGATTGGAGGTGATTTTGATTGGTTTTGTATCAAAATTCGTAATTAAATCAAGTTCAAAAAATTCTTCTGCGACACATGTATCAAACATGTATCACGCATGTATGTCACACACAGATATACATGTGATACACAATTGTTACAAATATGATACACAGTGTGATACACACATTATTTTTTTTCATGTTAAGTTTTTACTTCGAAATTTCAATTCTGTAACGACTCGATCGGCCGTTTTGAGCCCTAGTGCGTCGTTCAACGGTTTGAAGACATGGGCAGCTTCGTTTCAGGTATTATGACTTGTAGGTGTGGTCGGGATTGAATTCCGGGAAGTTTAGAGTTAGTTTGGAAAGAAAATTCTCATTTCGGAAGCCTTAAGTTGGAAGAATTGACTAAGATTGGAATTTTGAGTAAACGACCCCGGAATCAAGATTTAAAAGTTCCAGCAGGTTCGTATGATGATTTCGTACTTGGGTGTGTGCTCGGATCGGATTTTTGGATAACCCGGGAGCGTTTCGGCATATATTGTGGAAGTCAGCATTTTAGAAGGAATTTCATAAGTCTGGGTTGAAAGATATTTCAGTGATATAGATGTCCGTTTGGGATTCCGAGGCTGGGAATATCTCCGTGGAGTTGAGGGCGCTCGGAAGTGAATTCGGATGTCCGTAGGTTATTTTGAGGTCATTTGGCTAAAGATAGAAATTTGAAGGTTTTTGAGAAATCCGACCGGAAGTGAAAATTTTGATATCGGGGTCGGAATGCGATTTCGAAAGTTGGAGAAGGTCCGTAATGTCGAATATGACTTGTGTGCAAAATTTGGGGTCAATAAGTCGTGATTTGATGAGTTTCGGCATCGGATGTAGAAGTTGTAAATTTTAAAGTTCATAAAGCTTGAATTGGAGAGCGATCCGTTATTTTGATGTTATTTGATGTGATTTGAGGCCTCGAGCAAGTCCGCATTATGTTTTGGAATAGGTTGGTGTAATTGGATGGGGTTCCTGGGGGCCCGGGTGGAGTCCGGATGGTTAACGGATCAAACTCGAAGTTTGAAGAGGAGTTGAACTGCTGGTGTCTGGTGCGACCGCACCTGCGAGGATTTGGCCGCAGGTGCGGACCGCAAGAGTGGCTTTGGTGCCGCATATGCGAGAGTTGAGATGGCTTGGCTGGGGCCGCATGTCCGGGATATCGGGCGCACCTGCGGGTGCGCAGGTGCGAGAGGGAGACCGCAGGTGCGGAATTCGGGCCTGGGCAGATTGTTTTAAAGCGGGGATTTGCCATTTCTTCTCTTATTTTCTTTTGGTATGGGCGATTTTGGAGAGCTTCAAGGGGAGATTTTCTTCAAGGATAACAAGGTAAGTTATTCCAACTCATTTCAAGTTAAGTACATGGTCTAGGCACGGATTTAAGTATGGGAATTTGTGGAAAATGTGGAATTTGGAAGAAAACCTAGAATTTGGTATTTTGGATTTTAACCACGAATTTGAGCATGAAATTAAGAGTAAATTGTATATTTGAGTTAGTAAGGCTATGGGTAGAGTTTATCCTCGAGAAATTTTGGAATCCGGGCACGTAGGCCCGAGGGCATTTTGGTCAATTCTTTGATCGGAGTTGGGAATTTATATAATTTGAATTGTTAACAAGTATTAGAGTATATTTTCATTAGTTTGCCGTTATTTGGCTAGTTTTGGAGCGTGTGCAACGATTTGAGTCATCGGAAGGTCATGGAAGCCGGTTATAGAATTTCGGAGCGAGGTAAGTCTCCTTTCTAACTTTGTGAGGGGAAAATTATCCCCATAGGTGAACTAATTAATTGTGTGCTACTATTTGCAGGGGCTACGTACGCACCAGGTGACGGGAGTCCGTGCGTAGCTACTAATATGCTATGTCCGGGTAGTCTAGGACCCACTAGCATGCTTTACTTGTTGTACTTGTGACCTTGTCAATAAATATCATGTGATGCTGACAATTAGTAATTAAATCTCTAAGAAGGATAGAGTCTACTTTTCATAATCATCTAGAAGGAGAATTGATTCTTCTTTGGATAATTTTGGTTCGGGTAAATCTATAACGTTTGAAACCCTATCGAAATTGGAAAGTAAATCTCGAGAAAGGCTTTAATTACTATTTTCATGTTCATTAAAAGGAGAATTCTATCACTTCATTGAATAGCAAATTTTCCTGATAAAAATGTGGTTTATTTGTGTGAATATGTGTAGCAATGGGTGCCTGAGTCGCATGTATGATTCACGATCAGGATGAACTTGTTATTTATGTATGGCCGCGTCACATGATCAATTCGCGAGCGGAGCAGATAGATGCATCTATGGTTCGAGTCGTTCGACCCTTGGCAGTGCACATTTTATTATTGTTGGTCCGCGCCGTTTGACCCTCAGCATTTCTTGCGCATGATAATTGCTGCGTTTTTTCTGTAATTATTACTTGTTTATTGGCCTATAATGTTTTAAATTGCCAATTGAAATGACGAGGATTTAAAGATTTAAATGTGAAAGAAGTTGATATTACTTATCCCTGATTTTACTAGATTGCCTATGATATTTCCGCTTAGTGTCTCACTTGACTATACTAAATTGACTTCTAGCAAGTGTCTAATTCGACCTTTCGTCACTACCTCTCTGAGGTTAGGTGGGATACTTACTGAGTACACGTTGTTTTCGTACTCAAGCTACACTTGTTGTGCATTTTTATTGCACAGGTACTTTCACAGCGATGTTGCTGGCTTGGAGACTTAGGCGAGCTGCATCATCCGGAGGCAATTCGCAGCTGACAGAGTCTCCCTCAGATGTATTTATTTTTATTTTAAAGTCCTTGTCCAATTGTATTTCGGACAAGCATTGTAGTATCTGTTTAATTCTTAGAAATTTGCTCATGCACTTGTGTCACCGGGTTCTGGGATGTGTTTGGGATGTATTTTATTAAAACGGAGCATTAGAATAACGTATTTACTTAGCGGATTTTATTCAGTTTAAAACAGGAAATTTAACTTAACCGTTTAATGATTGGCTTTCCTGACAGTGGTGTCCGGCGCCATCATGACCTTATGGATTTTGGGTCGTGACAACTTGGTATCATAGCCCTAGGTTTCCTTAGGTTTCACGAGTCATGAGCAAGTCTAGTAGAGTCTTGCGGATCGGTATGGAGACGTCTGTACTTATCTTAGAGAGGCTACAGGGTTGTAGGAGTACTTCCCTTCTTGATTCCTCATCGTGCGATTTGATTCCTTTGAGGTTTATGCCTATATTTCTTCTTACTCAATCTTATGCGTCGCAAAGTGCTTGATATAAATCGGGAATTGAGGAATTGTAATGGTACCTCAGATGGGTTGCAAGATGTTTCTCCATGCGAAGTTGATTGGGGCTATTGTTGTTGCTCTGCAGAAGGATATTGCGTTGTTCATCTCAGTAGCCGTGTTTCTGAGAGCTTTGAGGCTATGCTCGGGTCGTTATGATTGTCCACCGCACGGTATCGACGTAGTGATGGGAATCTTGCCCTTATGTCGGGGCATTGATTGACTTGAAAAGGTGGTCTTCTCAGGGCGTGATTTCGAGATTTCAGTATTTTAGTTCCGGCGGAGGAAGGGCGATTGGACTATGAATGTTCAAGTTTGGGTGACAAAGTAGTAAGACTTGGTGTTTTCAAGTGAGGTGGAGTATTCACTTGTGATGTGATATCGCTGTCTTTGATCGAATAGAATGTGTTAAGTTTGCCGGTGCTATAGTTTCTTCGGTTGCATGGGGTCAGAGTATTGTTAAGAAGTACTGAAGAAGCGGCTGACAGAGATCGTGGTGTGCGGTGGTTCAATATTGAATAAGTATTTCTAATGAATGCGGCTCGAGAAAGATGATCTTCGGGAAGGCCTAAGGTTCTGGTGATATGCTGGTTTAATAGATACAAAGAATGATATTGAATTGAGGCAACAATTGGGCAGCATACGATGAATGAAGTCATGTGAGAAGTGTCAGGTGGCGGCTAAATTTCTAAAGGGCCAGGTATAAGAAATGAAAGTCAGGTAATTTCTTGAAGGAGTGAGTTTAACCAAAGTGGGAGAGCGGCAGCATAGTGGTGAATTAGAAGATATTGTAGCGCATTTAGTAGATGTCCATGAGGAGCGGATGGACTGGTAAAGTTGGTGAATGAGAACAGGCTTAGGATGGGGTATTGATGTTGTAGTGAGTGTGCAGTACAACGTCGTTGGAAGGTGTTAGATGTAATTTCCACAGGTGGGTTAACTCCTATAAGCAGGTTAGCGGTCGTGCAGTTGGCAAGTTTCTGCGAGGAATTTTAGTGGCTATTCGGTAGGAGGCTGAATATGTGAATGATGCTAAAGAATTTGAGTATTCCGGGAGTGTTAGCAGAAGAATTTAGGAGGATTTGACGGATTGGTTGGGCAAGATCATGTCAGCAAAGAAGAAAGAATTTCGGTGGGGTCCATACTGGTGCAAGGAGTAGCTTCAGGGTAAGTGGGAGAGTTCCACCGCCTGCGATTGGGTTGCAGGATTATATTCTTATGGGGTCGCGGATTATCGGCGTATTGGCGAGTTATTACAGCTAAGGGGAAAGAAGTAAAATGGTAATTGTGCATGGGATTTGATAAATGTGTGCAAAAGTTGGCCCTATTGGACCAGGGTTAGGCTTTTGAAGATTCAGAATTTATGCTTAATGCATAGGCGAGTTGTAAGGGTAGTGACTTGAGAAGGTGTGCATGTGCTAGAAGAGCCTTGGAGCTGATTGTATTCGGGGCCAGTCAGAGTGTGTGACTCTTGATAGTGGTCCTAATGAATTCGAAGGCTAAGAATGCGGTGTTTAAGGGTTTCAGGAAGCAGTATGATTAAGAACCGAACTCTTGCAGCGTAATTTCTGAGAAAGGGAAAATGGTTGGGGTGTTCTATGTTATTTTCAACGTGCAGGATAGTATCGGAGGAAGGAGATAAAATGAACTCTAGATTTGGAGAAAGAGTATCAGGAGGGGTATATTAGTTGGAGTTGTGAATGCGCATAAGGAGGGTATGAGACGGTTTGTGGGATTAAGACAGCGTGGTCTCATGAGTCAAGGCCACTCGGGATGAGTGAGGATCGGGTTCGTTATGTGTTGAATGGAGTTACTGTTATTTCTGACGAAAATAAGGATAATTAAAAGTAGATGGATTGGTTAGCCATGGTTGAAATGGCTCATGTACGGCAGTGATCAGTTCCTTCAGTGTGATTAAGTTATGCATGCGGTTTGTGTCGGTGTGTGTGAGGCTTGTCAGCCATCGTAATAGATTTTTATATGGAAGCATTCAAGTATTATGGCTTTTCAGGTGTAGGCGGGTCCCGGAAAGATTATGGTGGTATAGACTATTCCTTGAGGGTTTGTCTATTTTGTGATTATGAGAATTCACTTGTGTGTTGTTATGGTTCTCTTGAATTGAGGTAAGTAAAAGGTTTCTATATGACGAAGTATTCGCCCTATTAGTGGCTCAGGAGTTATGATGGAATTCTTGCGCTATTTCAAAATGGCACGATTAGGTGCAGTAAGCAGTATGTAATTGGGAGTAAGAATCGAGATTGTGGTTCGATGTTAACAAGGATGTCATGAGCTCGGATGAGCAAGGAAACTGGTGTTGTCTTCAGTGTCACCTGAGATCAGTGTTTGGTGAAAGAGACTTTGTATCCCGGTTATGGGTTCTTGATTTGTTTTACATCGTTAGCGTGGTCGGTGGTATGGACGTGCAAACTTGTTATCTCGTGTGGAAGGTCGTGGGAGCGTGACCACGGGAAGATTATATAAGTGTGACATGTAGTCACCTGATTGATTGAAGATTTAGACCAAGTATAAGGAAGTGCAACATTGCTTATTTGAGAATTTATGCCTGGAAGGCGTTCGGTTCAGTTGGTTGTGGATTGTGGGGTGTTTGTCCCGGCTATGACGGTTTCTCTTGGGTGTTATGAGAAAAGTGGTGTATATAGCCTAGTTCGGTGTGAGCAGAATTGGCTTGGAAATTGTGAAATGGCTTGATAAATTTTATATGTGCTGAGTTTCTGCGTAGTAATGATGTTATGTGAGCAGGAGAGCTCTTGAGATTCAGAGTATATGTATCGCACCTCAGTTGTACTTGAGTTTTGTAGCGTATGGCTCTATCGGTCTCCCCATGATGGTATTATGCACTTAGCGTGCTTGTGACCGATATTTGGTAATTTGTAATGGGGAGCAATTCATCTCTGTGTGTATCTCCTTGTGTGAACTCTATGATGGGATCGGGTGGCACGCCGCCATGGGTATATTATTTGGATCGGGTTGCACGCCGCAACAGGGTGATGCTGAGTACGGTTCCCTATAATTATTTTTCTTGTGTTTTACTTCCTATTTTTTGAAGAAAGTTCATATTAGTTGCGTGAGTCGAGTAGTCCCTTCCAGAGTCATTTCCTTAAGTATCATGTTCGAGTTGTGGCCTATTGGCGCCTTGTGGCAACATGTGAGACTGTTGGTCATGTCTGGGGTGATTGGTTGTCTGAGCAGTTCATACTAGGTGAGACGAGATTTATAGACCGTGGATCGGTGCGATGAGATCATGTGGAGTATATTGTAGGACAATTACTATTATTTGGTTTGTAATGAGATGATGATTTTAGTCAGAGAGGAAAGATTCAATGCTTGGTTAACTCTGCAACTGGTTAGAAATTTCTACACGTCTCCTTCGTTGTGGTGGTATCGCTAGCATTATAGCAGGAAGTATATATATATATATATATATATATATCATTCCTCTCTGACTAAGGCGCATTGGGAGCATCAGATTCGTGGAACTTTGGCTATTAAGGTTCAGGGAATGTCATTGTGGTTGGATGATGAAATATGCGGTGTATGGCGCTAAATTCAGCAAAGGTATGCATTCATGTTTTGGTACCTCGTGTGGTAGTTGATACGGTGTTCATATATTGGAAACAGACCTAGCAGAGAATTTGAGGTGTTGGCACTGGGTTCTGAGCTTATTGTATGGATAAAAGAGGATATCCTCATATTCGATCAAGCTAATGCGCTCAACTGGGTCGTGGTGGCACGGGCAGGTGCACGAGGTGTTAAACAGTGATTTCAGATAACTTAAGAGCAGTTCTTGGCACGTTCGAGGACGAACGTATGTTTAAGTGGGAGAGAATGTAATGACTCGACCAGTCGTTTTGAGCCCTAGCGCGTCGTTCAGCGTTTTGAAGACATGAGAAGCTTCGTTTCAGGTATTATGACTTGTAGGTGTGGTCCGGATTGAATTCCGGGAAGTATAGAGTTAGTTTGGAAAGAAAATTCTCATTTCGGAAGCCTTAAGTTGGAAGAATTGACTAAGATTGGAATTTTGAGTAAACGACCTTGGAATCGAGATTTGAAAGTTCCAGCAGGTTTGTATGATGATTTCGGACTTGGGTGTGTGTTCGGATCGGATTTTTGGATAACCCGGGAGCGTTTCGGCGTATATTGTGGAAGTCAGCATTTTAGAAGAAATTTCATAAGTCTGGGTTGAAAGACATTTCAGTGATATAGATGTCTGTTTGGGATTTCGAGGTTGGGAATAGCTCCGTGTGGTGATTCTATAGTTGGGGTCACGATCGGAAGTGAATTCGGATGTCCGTAGGTTATTTTGAGGTCATTTGGCTAAAGATAGAAATTTGAAGGTTTTTGAGAAATCTGACCAGAAGTGAATTTTTATATATTGGGGTCGGAATGCGATTCCGAAAGTTGGAGCAGGTCCGTAATGTCGAATATGACATGCGTGCAAAATTTGGGGTCAATCGGACGTGATTTGATGAGTTTCGGTATCGGATGTAGAAGTTGGAAATTTAAAAGATCATAAAGCTTGAATTGGAGAGCGATCCGTTGTTTCGTTGTTATTTGATGTAATTTGAGGCCTCGAGAAAGTTTGCAATATGTTTTGGAACATGTTGGTGTAATTGGACGGGGTTCCGGGGGGCCCGGATGGTTAACGGATCAAACTCGAAGTTTGAAGAGGAGCTGAACTGTTGGTGTCTGGTGCGACCGCACCTGCGAGGATTTGGCCGCAGGTGCGGACCGCAGGAGCAGCTTTGGCACCACAAATGCGAGAGTGTGGCTGGCTTGGCTGGTGTCGTAGGTGCGGGATATTGGGCGCACCTGCGGGTGCGCAGGTGCGAGAGGGAGACCGCAGGTGCAGAATTCGGGCCTGGGCAGATTGTTTTAAAGCGGAGATTTTCCATTTCTTCTCCTATTTTCTTTTGGTATGGGCGATTTTGGAGAGCTTCAAGGGGAGATTTTCTTCAAGGATCACAAGGTAAGTTATTCTAACTCATTTCAAGTTAAGTACATGGTCTAGGCACGGATTTAAGTATGGGAATTTGTGGAAAATGTGGAATTTGGAAAAAAAACCTTGAATTTGGTATTTTGGATTTTAACCACGAATTTGAGCATGAATTTAAGAGTAAATTTTATATTTGAGATAGTAAGGCTATGGGTAGAGTTTATCCTCGAGAAATTTTGGAATCCGGGCACGTAGGCCCGAGGGCATTTTGGTCAATTCTTTGATCGGAGTTGGGAATTTATATAATTTGAATTATTAACAAGTATTAGAGTATATTTTCATTAGTTTGCCGTTATTTTGCTAGTTTTGGAGCGTGTGCAACGATTTGAGTCATCGGAAGGTCTTGGAAGCCGGTTATGAAATTTCGGAGCGAGGTAAGTCTCCTTTCTAACTTTGTAAGGGGAAAATTGTCCCCATAGGTGAACTAATTAATTGTGTGCTACTATTTGCAGGGGATACGTACGCACCAGGTGACGGGAGTCCGTGCGTAGCTATTAATATGCTATGTCCGGGTAGTCTAGGATCCACTAGAATGCTTTACTTGTTGTACTTGTGACCTTGTCAATAAATATCATGTGATGCTGACAATTAGTAATTAAATCTCTAAGAAGGATAGAGTCTACTTTTCATAATCATCTAGAAGGAGAATTGATTCATCCTTGGATAATTGTGGTTTGGGTAAATCTATAACGTTTGAAACCCTGTCGAAATTGGCAAGTAAATCCCAAGAAAGGCTTTAATTACTATTTTCATGTTCATTAAAAGGAGAATTCTATCACTTCATTGAATAGCTAATTTTCCTGATAAAAATGTGATTTATTTGTGTGAATATGTGTAGCTATGGGTGCCTGAGTCGCATGTATGATTCGCGAGCAGGATGACCTTGTTATTTATGTATGACCGCGTCGCATGATCGATTCGCGAGCGGGGCAGATGGAGGCATCTATGGTTCGAGCCGTTCGACCCTCGGCAGTGCACATTTTATTATTGTTCGTCCGCACTGTTCGACCCTCGGCATTTCTTGTGCATGATAATTGATGCGTATTTTCTGTAATTATTATATGTTTATTGGCCTATGAAGTTTTAAATTGCCAACTGAAATGACGATGATTTAAAGATTTAAATGTGAAAGAAGTTGATATTACTTATCCCTGATTTTATTAGATTGCCTATGATATTCTCGCTTAGTGTCTCACTTGACTATACTAAATTGACTTCTAGCAAAGTGTCTAATTCGACCTCTCGTCACTACCTCTCTGAGGTTAGGTGGGATACTTACTGAGTACACGTTGTTTTCGTACTCATGCTACACTTATTGCACGGGTACTTTCACAGCGATGTGGATGGCTTGGAGACTTAGGCGAGCTTCATCATCCGGAGGCGATTCGCAGCTGACAGAGTCTCTCTCAGTTGTATTTATTTTTAATTTAAATTCCTTGTCCAATTGTATTTCGAACAAGCATTGTAGTATCTGTTTAATTCTTAGAAATTTGCTCATGTACTTGTGTCACCGGGTTCTGGGATGTGTTTGAGATGTATTTTATTAAAACGGAGTATTAGACTAACGTATTTACTTAGCGGATTTTATTCAGTTATTATATAATAAAGTGAAAGGTAATGACTTCAAAAATGCTAAAACAGGAAATTTAACTTAACTGTTTAATGATTGGTTTGCGTGACAGTGGTGTCCGGTGCCATCACCACCTTATGAATTTTGGGTCGTGACAAATTCAAACCACCTCAAAACTTCACCAAATCATCCCAAAACTGATATTCAAGCTCCATAAGATGTACCCAATATATTCTAATAACACTCACTCAAAAGAAAACAAAAATTTGTCCTTTTTTTTGCTACAAATAGCTAATTGGCTAATATTAGTAATATTTGGCTAATATTAGTAATATTTTATGAAGTTCACCAATTTTTGTAATGAGCTACTTATAAATGGACATAGCTGGTAATTTCTTCTTATTTATGTCTTTGGGCTAAAGGCCCACCATAAATGGTAGACTTGATGTTTGGTCTAAAAGGCCCCCCCTTAAATGTTTGGCAAATGAATTGCGGGCTTCTTTTAATTTGCTAAAAATTGGGCTTGACCATCTGTTGGTCTTTCTTTAAGAAGTGGACTGATTTAAGAATTGAGAAGCCCATTTTGAATGCTATATAGTAATTATTATAATATTTGGGCAAATGGCCTAATTAAATCAACAAGTTTGATTTTATTTATTAAAAAAAAATAAAAATAGATTATTAAAATGGTCACATGAACCTAATTTTCAGAATATAAATTTAATATTTATATTCTTTTAATAAAAATTAGAATTATTTTACTATCCGAATTTCTTAAAATGTTAATTAGTTTAACATTAAACTTGCTTGTTAATTTGTTTAATATTATATTTGGTTGTTAATTTGTTTAACATGCTTTAAAATATTAATATGTTTAATATTATATTTACTTGTTAATATTTTTAACATGTATAATATGTTAATTAGTTTAACTTCAAAGAAAATTTTATGTGAATTTGTATAGCATGTAATATGTTAATTAGTTTGACATTAATTTTATTTGCATGCTAAATAAGTTATTAGTTAACTTATGATTCACATGGGATTATAAAATCATGAAAGATGATTATGTTGTCTTAAACATGATTAAGACGCTTAGCTAGATAATTGAATAGGTTAATTTTCATAATATTTTAATTCTTGGACGATGATTGGGAACATAGTGAACTTTCGACTCCATGATTAATATATGTGTTTATTAACTTAACCAGTTGATGCTTAATGTCATAATATGTATGTAAGTTGAACATCGTGACTTGCGTTATTTTTTTCGACCTCATTTTATTTTGTATTTTGTTAAAGAATGACTACTGCTTCGAAAAATATTGTTGCTAAGCTCAACAAAGGGTTGAAACTCAATGTTGACAATTATGAAACCTAGAGCTTGAAAGTCCAGTATGTGCTAGAGGAGCAAGAGGCTCTGGAGGCCATCAACAATGTCATGAATGAGCCTGAGGAAGGCAACACTGCTCAGCATAGGCGTGAGCGTGAAGCGTATGACAGTTGGAAGAAAAAGAACTCCATCGCTTGCATTACGTTATTGAGCACTTTAGATGATGATATTCTAAGGGAGTTTAAGGATCACCAAAGAGTAATGGATATTTTGAATGCTTTGAGAAAAAGGTTTGGTAGATGTTCCACTGCAAGGCTGCGATCCTTAACGATAAAATTTGACTCATATAAGAAACGCCCAGAACATTCAATGAAAACACATCTGAGGCAAATGACAAATATGATTGGGGAGTTGAAAGATGTTGGTCATGTGTTGACTGATGAACAACAAATCCAAGTTGTCATACGCTCTTTACCTAGTTCTTGGGATCATATGAAAATGCATTTGACCCATAATGAGCGAATCACAACTTTGGAAGATGTCAAGAGACACCTTGAGTTAGAAGAGGAACGACTTGAGGCTGCAAAGCCAATAACTGAGTTGCACATGGAAACAACCTCCAAAACCAAGAGTGGTTCAAAGAAAAGTAACTGGGGAAAGAAGAGAGGGCCACCTCAAGTTCAGCCTGCTAAAAGAGCAAAGACTGAAAAAGGCAAGAACAGACATCCCAAACGTGTGAAAGTTACTAAAATGAAATGCTATAATTGTGACAAGATGGGTCACTATGCCAGAGATTGCTCCGAGCCTCCTAGAAAGGTATTTCACGATGCTCGAATTAGTGAACTTTGTGTTTCTAGTTCTTTTTTTCTAACTAAATCTAATCCTTTGTGGATTGTAGACTCAGGAGCAACGAACCACATAGCTTGGGAACACAGTGCCTTTGTTGAATTTCGGCGAGTTCCACGTGGAGAAAAGTGGATATATGTATGCAACAACAATAAAGTTATTGTTGAAGGGATCGGTGCATGCAAGTTAGTCTTGCGTGTTGGTCGAGACCTAATTCTACATGATGTTCTCTTTGCACCAACAATTCGTCGGAATGTTATTTCAGTTTCAGTTTTGCTTAAGCTAGGATTTGCCTTGTTTTGTCATGGCAATTCTGCCAAGTTGACTTTTGGTTCAACTTTATTTGGTTTTGGTCATGTGACCGGAGGTTTAATTATTATGGATTTGAATTATGATTTATTTAATAATAATGCTAGTTTTTCTATGTTTGTTTCACATAAGTATGATAGTGATGTAAACATATGCCATGCTAGACTTGGTCATATTGGCCAACAAAGAATGCAAAGTTTAGAAAAATAATGTTTTCTTTCCAACATTTAACATGTGGAATTTTCCATTTGTGAAAATTGTCTAGCTGGAAAATCTGCAAGAAAATCTTTTGGTCAGGCGACTAGACCTGAATATCTGTTGTAATTAGTCCATTCAGACATCTGTGGGCCTATGAATGTTTGGGCTAGGCATGGGGCAAGTTATTTCATTACATTTATTGATGACTTTACCTGTTTCAGTTATGTCTATTTAATTTCCACAAATCGAAAGCAATAAGTTGCTTCAAATGCTATATGAGCTTAGTGAAAAATCAATTAGACAAGAAGATAAAAGCTCTTCGAACGGACCGTGGTCGTGAATATTTATCAACTCAGTTTAATAATTTATGTGATGAAAAGGGAATAGTTCATCAGTTGACTATCCGAAATACTCCACAACAAAATGGTTTTGCAGAGAGAAGAAACAGAACACTCCTAGAAATGGTTAGGTCAATGATGGCACAAGCTAACCTCCCAATCAGTTACTGGGGTGATGCGTTGCTTACTGCCACCTTTGTACTTAACCGTATGCCTACAAAATCAGTTACTGCCACTCCATATGAGTTATGGATTGGACACCCGACCCATGTATTAAGACCTTGGGGTTGTTCTGCCTATACACATGATTCTTCTCACAAATATGGATAATTGGGCCCGAGGGGAAAGAAAAGTATCTTTATAAGATACCTGAAACCTCAAAGGGTTATATGTTTATAGGTCAGCAAAACAGTGGGAGTGTAACTGAGTTTGAATCATGAGATGTCACATTCTTAGAGGATGAGTTCCCTAAGAAGGGAGAGGTAGGTCAAGACCTCACCTTATTTGAGATAATGGATCAAGAAGTACAAGGATCACTTCATTCGAGTGGGAGAATTTTAGCAAATGATGAATTAGTTTCTCATCAAAGACCTCCTTCATCATCAGATGCGAATGAAAGTAATCCTTCCACATTTAGTGAAAGTGACCAAATGGATCTTGTTCCAAGTGGGAGCGAGATGGTCACAAATCTTGTTCCAAGTGGGAGCGGGATGAATGATCTTGATCCGAGTGGGAGCAACATTGATCCAAATAGGAACAATGATGAATCAAAAATAAGATGTGGTTCTCGTAAAAATATTCCCCGCCGACGATTTGATGTAGAAGGCGGCGAACTATTTATGATGCTCATACAAGAAGAAAACGAGCCTAAAAATGTAAAAGAGGCTTTCTGATGCCTTTCTAAGGATAAATGGGCAAAGGCAATGGAAGATGAATTGGAGTCTATGAGAGTCAACAAAGTTTGGGAACTAGTTGACCTCCCTGGAGGACGCAAAGCAACTGGGAGAAAATGGGTTCTCAAAATTAAGCTCAAGGCTGATGGCACAGTTGAGAGATATACGGCTCGATTGGTGGTGAAAGGGTATACACATCAGAAAGGAATAGACTATGAAGAGACTTTCTCGCCTGTTGTACGATTTACCTCGATTCGCCTGGTTCTAGCTATTGTTGCAAGCTTGGATCTTGAATTATATCAGATGGATGTAAAGACTACCTTTCTCAATGGAGAACTAGATGAAGAAATCTATATGGAACAATCTGAGTGTTTCATTGAAAAGGGCCACGAACAAAAGGTTTGTAGACTTTTGAAGTCTATTTATGGCCTCAAACAATCTTCAAGGAAGTGGTATATACGCTTTCGAAATGTTCTTGTATCCAATGTTTTTACGATGATGGATGAAGACCATTACGTTTATACCAAGAGATCAAGAAACAAGCTTGTGATTTTAACATTGTATGTAGATGACATACTTATAGCTGGAAATGATAAGGAGTTTATAATCGAGATAAAGTCATGGTTAGCATCCCAATTTGAGATGAAAGATATGGGTAAAGCTGCATATATTCTTGGAGTTAAGATTTCAAGAGATCGTCCAAAGAAATTATTGTATATCTCACAAGAGAATTACATTAGAAAAGTTCTTGAAGGATTTAATATGCAAAATAGTATCCCAGTTGAAACTTCTATCAGTAAAAGCCATACATTGGGAAGTCAGATGTGTCCTAAGACTCCTGAAGAGATAGAAAGAATGAGCCGAGTTTCCTATAGGAGCGCAGTCGGAAGTCTAATGTATGCTATGGTGTGAACTAGACCTGATATCTATCAAGCAGTTGGCTTGTTAAGTAGATATCAAACCGACCCAGGTTTAGCACATTGGCAAGCAGTAAAGAGGATCATGAGATATCTGAAGGGAACTGCTGATTATGCCCTTTGTTATCAAGGCGACAAGGATCTGCGATTAGTTGGATACAGTAATGCTGATCATGGAGGAGATCTAGACGAGAGGAAGTCTACCTCAAGATATGTTTTCTTACTCAGTGATGGCGCCATATCATGGAGTAGTAAGAAACAATCATGTGTATCACTATCTACGATGGAAGCCGAATACGTGGCTCTCGCATCAGCAACACAAGAAGTTGTTTGGGTGAAAAAGTTCTTGGATCACTTGTTGGATGTCACTAAAAATACTGAACCAGTATTAGTCTACTGTGACAGTGAGGCTGCAATATCCTCCACAAAGGACCCAAAGTTTCATTGTAAAATCAAACATAGAGATATCAAGTATAACTATGCGAGAGACATGGTTAGACGCAAGGTAGTGAATGTGAAGTATGTGTCTACAAAAGATATATTAACAGATCCATTGACCAAGCCTTTGTCTTGAGATGCATTTGTGAGACACACTAGGTCTCAAGGCTTGCGTAGACTATGAGATACTTTATTTTGTTATTTATTTTCTCGAGTTCACAAACTTATGTTCTTTGATTATCAATAAAGTTGATTTACATACATACATACATATTTTTATCGTTGAATGTTATGTGCATTCTTTATTTTTTTGATAAGTATGTCGGGTAAACTAGAGGTTGACCTTCTCACATAGGCAACCGCCTCCTTATCTTAATGATGTGAGGAGATGAGACATGATTTTAAGCAAAATTATCATAAGGGTAATTTGAGAACTATTCTCTTAAAATTAGAATGTCGCTTAAACAATGACATAAGGTCATTAGGGTGAAAAACGTTCACCTAGTCTAGTTTGTGATCCAGATGTGAGTTAAAAATGATATTGTAGATCAAAGAACTCAAATTTAGATACTTATGGTGTCTAAATATCATTTGTACAGCATTCTTTACGAGATAAAGACATACGCTCCTTGGAAAAAGGGAGAAAATGTTGTAGCACATGTTTCATACCATGTGTGCTAATGTCGACCAATTGGGTTAACATAAGTCCATTCTCAACTTATTGTTGTGTGAGACCCAGAGCTTTTATGATAGCTCAAGATTTGTACCCTTAGAGACTCCGATCAGATACTTGAGACTTAGAGTGATGTTAGCTATCTTAGTGTATTTCTAAAAGACCATGAACACAAATTCGGTCTAGCGGAGCATATCTAGAAAAGCAGTCATACTAATGTTAAGGGAATCGTGAGAAGGGGAAGATCATTGATGGAATCTCATTTATTTGTATTCACTGGTGCACCAATTATAACTTATGAGTTATGATTATGAATACAAGAAATAATGATATATGAGATTTTGAGACTATATCAAATGTGATTTACATGATCTAGGGTACTGCATACTTTATGATCTACTTACAGGTTTGCGCTCGACGAGAGGCTATATACTCCTAACAGATGTATATCACTTAGCTCTCACAGTATGTTGGTCGCACGGTCTACTTCCCTGTATGAATGATTAAGGAGATGAGTTGAGAATATGTTTCTCAAGCTAGATGAGCACTTCCATTATGTGTGAATGGGAGATGTAGGAAATATTGGGTCCACCCATAAGGGGTGCTCTAAGGCCCAAAAGGGTTATTAGTTAACCCTAAATATTCCTTATATAAGTACACTTAGTGTGTACATTAAAAACACTCAGAGCAATATTTTTCTACGCTTAGTCTTCTCCCACAATCAAACTAGGGTTTAGACTGTGGAATTGGTGGTTTCTCCAACACACCGTGACAACCACCATTGACCAGTAAGTCTAGCTGCGGTTCATCCGTTTTCGCTTCCGCTTCACGAAGAACAAGTAAGTTCTTGTTTTACGATTTACGCGCTATCCAATGTGTTTAGATTATCGCGTGTTCCTTCAAAAACAATAATCCCTCCGGTTCACAATAAGTGACCAGTTTCCTTTTAGCACACCCATTAAGAAAATACTAAATTCTATAAAAAAATACCTACTATGACTAAACTACCCCTAATTAAACATTTAATGTGAGGAGTAAGAAAACTTTTTAGAGATATGTACATAGGGATTATTTTGTAAAATCAAATTGAATTATTTCTTGATTACATAATTGGACACTTAATTTGAACCAAAATAAAAAAGGAAACTGGTCACTTATTATGAACCAAAGGGAGTATCAATTACGGAGACATACAGCTAAGATCATCCCTTAATGTGCCATTCCTGTTAATTTACTACCCGAAGTAAGGCCTCATTTGTTTGCACTTAATGGAGGTCTGAATCTTAATCGTTCAGATCTCAGACATTAAGTGCGTTTGTTTTTAAAGTCTGAATCTTGATCATTCAGATCTTAATAATTAAGTGTGTTTGTTTTTTTTACTTCACAACCACTTAATGGGTCTGAATAGGTCTGTATGATTAAGATCTATAACAGAGACTTAATTTCATTAAGATGCTATCACATATTCATTATTATCTGCCGCCACCGCCTACCATTATCAACTACCACCACCACCACCATACTCAACCACCACCACCACCACCACCTCCACCACCACCACGCCACCATCATCCTCAATCATAGCCGCCACCATTATCGACCATCACCACCCACTATCCCCGCCACTCCGACCACCATATATCATTCTCACCCACAATCAACACTCATCCACCTCAACTACCACAACTGACCACCCCATCACCACCAACAATCACAGCTGACATTGCCCATTATTATAACCTACCACCACCCACCCACCACCTTTCTCACTCACAACTACTACCACCACCTACCATTATTAACTATTACCGCCCACCACCACCATCCTCAATCATAATTGGCACCACTACCAATCACTACTAGCATGAACCGCCATCATCAACCAAAATTACTACCAACCACCGCATCTATTACCCGTTAGCCATCACCACCAACAACTATCATATTTTAAAAAAACTATATATTTTATTGATAGAATATTAGATTAGTTAGTATTTCATTTGAATTTTATGTTTATTAATTTTCAAATAAAGATAAATTTTATACATTCAGATGTTAAAAATCAAACAGTCTTAATTATTTCTATTCAGAACTTAATACACATCTTAATATATTCAGATGTGTATTCAGATTCAGATATCTTAATCTTAATATACATCTTGATATTCAGGTGTGTATTTAGATTCATACGTTTTAATCTTAAAAAAACAAATGAGGCCTAAGTTATCTTTGGAATTTGGGCCTATGATGTTATTCCTTCTCCTTTCAGTTATAAGAAGAAGAACGGGAGCACCACCTATCGGCAGCCAAACAAAGCCCAGAAAAAGTAGATTAATATCCATTCTCTCCATGTTGCAGCTGTTCTCAAAAGGCCTAACGAAAATTCAGACAGAAGTAGGCAAACAAGAGTAAGAAGTGAAGAAATGTAAAATACGTAAAAAGCAAATTTAAGCTAAAACATACACAACAAATGCAGCAAAACCAACAAGGTAGATAAATTCGTGCCTCATTACTGTAGTGGTAAGTGTCTAACACATTATACTCCGTCTCCAAATAGATGCTGATCTAAAATTTAAGCTATATGAGTTTAACTTTAATTTATTTTAATATTAAATTTAGTGTATTTTTAAATTATAGGTTCACATCTATTCATTATAATTTTAGTGGATTCTTACACAAATTTATGTCTCAGATCGAAATTATTGAGTTTAGATGAACTTGTTACTGCACCACCAACTCTGGCTCCGGCTCCAATTCAGATAAGTTATATATCTAGGTTAGCTCTTCTAATTTATTTTATTCTTTACCATGCTAATGTTCCTTGAGAATACAACATCCATTGCTAGAAAGTACCACCACATTCCAGTAATTAGCTGCGTGAGTTACAAGGCAAAGAGTGATAATATAGTCATTTTGGTTTTTGTCAGCTTGTGAATAGTAGTCAAAATGTGTCAACTCAAATAGGCAGCATTGGGGGTTGGGGGGGGGGGGGGCGGTTTTTTTTCCACATTTAGTGG